>SJYA01002532.1:9108-29436 GCA_006410615.1 Neotragus moschatus
GGTGTGGGTGGGGGGGTGGGGTGGGGTGTGTGTGTGTGTGTGTGCGTGCGCGCGCGAGCGCATATACATGTGGGTGTGTTTGGGCACAGTGAGTCTGTGTGTCGATACAGGTATTCTTCCAGCCCATCCGTGTGGAGGTGAGAGGGTCTATGCAGGTGAAGCACTGACCGCCCCCAGAATGGGCTCAGCATCTCCAACATCCGTTTCACTTGTTCATTTAACTTATATTGATGGGTGGGTGCCAGGCTGTGCCTGGTGACATCAGATCCAACACTGAGCCAGTCGTCAGCTCCGCCATCTAAGGCTCCAAACCCTGGGAGAGGCAGACACCGAATCTGGGGGACAAGACATCCCCACGGAGCCTTCAGTGGAGGAAATAAGGCAGGATGGTAAGACAGAGCAGCCGGATGGGGTCAGAGAGGGCCTCTCTGAGGAGGTGCCCTGGGAGGGGTGGCCTGAAGGATGAGCTGCCAAGGCAAGATCTGGAGGAAGCGTGTTCTGGGCCGGAGGAACAGACAGTGCAAAGGCCCCGAGGCAGCACCAGCACGGCCTGTCTGTGGAGCACGGGGGAGGCCCCCGGTACCGAAGTGACTGAGGGGAGGAGATGGGAGGAGAGGTCAGGTGTGGGCTGGGCCAGGGCCAGGGGTGTGGATCTTATTCTGAGTACAGTGAGAAGCTTGGCACATGGCGCGCTCAGAGAAGGGGGCACCTCTCCCCCGGGAAGGATGGGCTTGGAGAGAGTGGGGGCAAAGCCCACTGGGTATGGGAATCATTGGCTCTCAGAGCTGCAGGCAGGAATGTGGGCTGCTCAATTTGTGTTTGAACCTTTTCCCCTGGGTTCAAACCCCCTGGATCTGGGAGCCTGTTATTAAGCTGGCTGTACCCTGGGGCACTTGCTTTATCCCCAGACAGGCCTGCCTGCCCTGCCTGCCCCGAGGTCAGCTCTGGCCTCCGAGATGGGAGTGGGTGGGTGGGACTGGTGAACCCCCTGTGACTGCCCCAGCCCCCACCGGGCTCCTGTGCGAGGCCCAGTCAGTTTCTAAGAACTGGAAGGAGTTTGCGGAGCAGTGAGCGTTTCCATTTACAGACACTGAAGCCCAGAGGAGAGGGTATGGCCCAGGGCCTCGTGGCAGGGAGCTGGTGGGGGCACCCAGGAAGTCTCTGTCGTAACTCACGTTGCTTCCCACTTCCTGTCCTGTCTGCTGGGCTCCTCTCAGGGTGACTCTGGCCAGAGGAGCAGTTGGCATCTGAGCAGAGTCAGAGGGAAAAACTAGGGGCAATTTGGGAGGCATCGCCCTACAGGGTGAACTACCCAGCAGTTTAGACAGTGAGCTCCCCATCACTGGAGGCATGTAAGGAGACTCAGATAACACTTCTTCATCTGGTTACAAGGGTTTGAATGAATGAGAGACCACTTCCTTTTAAGCTTTGTAATTCCACTGGAACTTGGCCCAGTCTTTCTCTGCTTAAGCCTCGGTTTCCCAACTGTAATTGTTTGTTTGCTTTTTTTTTTTTTTTTTAATAATCAGAATGGCTTTGCTAAGAGGACAGACTTGATGACGAAACTCCCCTGTTTCTAGCTCTTCCTTGGTTCCCCAGTCCTCAGGAGACAGCTCCATCCCTCATCATGGCCCACATGCCCTGCAGCCCTGGCCCCTGCGACCTCTCCTGGCTTCTCTCCAATGAAGCCACTTGAACTTTCTCACCATCATTCAGGGTCACTGTCCCTTCCTGCCTCGGGGCTTTTGTATAAGCTGTGACTAATGGATGCCACCCCAAGCGCTTTCTGCATTTTGTGTCTCCCACCAGCCCTATGAGATCAATACTGATATTAATACTATGATGGGATCAATTTTACAGATGAGGAAACTGAGTCTGAGTTGAGTCAATGCTGAAAGCCACACAGCCCGTAAGCAGAGGAGTCAGAATTTGAACTCAGGGCATCTGGAACTTGACACCACTCTCTTTTCTTCTTTCCTGATGAGACTCATTTTCATCTTCAAAACTTTGACCCACTGTCTCCTCCTCCAGGAAGCCTTCCCTGACTACCCTCCCAATGCCTCTCCCATGCCCCTCCTGAGTTTCCCTGTTGTTGCATGGTCACACTGCCGCACAACTTTCTTTTAAAGCAGCTTTACTGAGAGGTTTAATGAACGGGCTTCCCAGGTGATGCTAATGGTAAAGAACCCAACTGTCAATGCAGGAAACAAGAGAGACCTGGGTTCCATCCCTAGGTTGGGAAAGATCTCCTGGAGGAGGGCAGGGCAACCCACTCCAGTATCCTTGCCCGGAGAATCCCATAGACAGAGGAGCCTGGTGGGCTACAGTGCACAGGGTCGCACAGAGTCGGACACAACTGAAGCGACTTAGCACACACAGGTTTAACAGACATGCAATGAGTAGCCCACCTTCTAGAGTACACACTTACATGAGTTGGGACATAAGTGTGCATCACGAAGCCACCAGCACAGCCAAGATGGTAAGCACATCCACCGCCTCCGAAGGACTCCTTATGCTTGCCATCCAGCCTCCCCATGCGCCCTTCTGCCAGTTGCCAGATGGCCGCCAATCAGCTTCCTGCTGCTGTAGATCAGCCTGTATTCTCTAGAATTTTCTCTAGATGGAATCATATAGCGTATTCTTCGTTAGGCTTCCTTCCTTCAGCATAATGATTTTGAGATTCGTCTAAGTTCTCGCAACCATTATTTGTTTTTAGGTCTCTCTCCCCTCCCACCATCAGCTCCATGGGGACAAGCGTCTTGTTCATCTCTCTGTCCCCAGCACCCAGCACGGGGCTGGGCACACAGGAAGTACCTAATAAGTTTTGAACAACTGGAAGGAGGATGAGGATGTGCCCAGGTAGGGGAGGAGCAGGCCCAGTTGCATGGCAGAGAGGAGTCCAAAGACTGACTTAAAAAAAAAAACAGCCCCTGGAATAGTTAGGAGGTCTGGCAGCGCTTGGCTCCTCCCTGGGACGGTCTCCATGGAACAAGGATGTGAATTGCTTAGAGGATCGGGCTTGGGCCGAGAAGGCACTCAGAGGCCCCAGTATCTGCGGTGGGCACCTGGCTCCGTCTGCTGGAACCGCGCTGCCTACTCCTCCCGCGTGGCCTGGGCTCCGGGTGGTGGGCGGGCAGGTGGGCGGTGGGAAGGGGAAGTGGCCGCCCAGCCCTCCCCAAACCAGTCAGACTCCTTTGCAGAGGTTTCTGGAGGCGCTTCGGGGAGCTGAGTAAGGGAGAGCGGGAGGCCAGGGCACAGGAGAAGGAGGGTGGAGGAATCATTTAATTAGCAATATTATAGGGAATTTCCAGTTCGTGCCCCACCAGGCTGGGCAGGGACGCTGTGGGATTACTCAGGCGGTTTCCAGGTATGTTCCAGGCTCAGCCGTGAAGGCTCAGCCAGGCCTAGAGCTCTCATGGCTGGCTGGCAACTCAACTTGCCCGTATGCGAAGATGGTACAGGTGGTCAGGGCTACACCCCAAGGCCGGGCCTGCAGCAAGGGCTGCGTGTAAGCACAAGCTTCCTGCATCAGTCCCCCCACCTGGAGGGGACTTTATTGGCCCTTTCTCAAGCCAAAACACTGAGTCTGGGAGCTATGGAGCTGGCTGAGGTCATATAGGGGTCACTGAAAATGGGGAGAGCTCAAGAACCAGGGGTCAGTTTTGGAGTGACTCTTTCAATAACAACGTTTTTTCACAAATGCTGATTGAACACTTAGTGTGCTCAGCCTAGGGATAAAAAATAAAATAAAATCCTGGGTGTATATTGTGGACTGCATCCTGTCTCATGGAAAAACTATGGAGACAGAGACCGTTTAACGAAACCTTGTTTTCCTTTATTGGAGAAATAAGAATTTAGACCAGACTGCTGTTCTTCAGTGGCGAAGTCGCATCCAACTCAGCAGCCCCATGGGCTGCAGCACACCAGGTTTCCTTGTCCAGAGCTAGACCAGACTAGCATTTCCCAAATGAGCTTCTAAGGGACACAGATTCTCTGGGACATTAATAGGAGTAAAGTGGGCAAAAGGGTTTATGATCCAAAGAACTTGAGGGTCACTGTGTTTAACAATGTTAACATTTGCTGCAGGACCTCTCAGAGTCTTTAAAGTCTTCACAGATTCAGTGAGCATCTGCATAAACGGGTGTTCAGTAATTCACCCTCTGATATATCTAAGGGAAACTGTTCACTGTTTTCCTGTCTATGAATCATGGTTTACATGCCTCCTCTTCCAAGGAACTTTCTCTGAATCCCGAGATAGACCCAGTCCCCTCCAGTGGAGGCACCTGCCTCGGGCTCCCTTTAACCTCCTAATAGTTTCCATCTTGAGTTGTAACTGTCTGTTCCTGCCACTAGACTGTGCCTCCCTTCTCAAGGGAGGGACCAGTTCTGATTCATCTTTTGGTTCTGGTACAGGGAACAGAAGAGGATGAGTGGACGGAGAAGTTACTGGGTGGAAGGATGAGCGATGTTTGGATGGATGGGTGGAAGGTCGAATGGTTGGTCTGTGGCGGGGAGCATGGGTGGATGGCTGAGGGTGGGTGAAATGGTTGAAGAGATAGATGGACGAGGGGATAGACGAATCAGTGACTGAAATGCTGAGCTGACCTAATGGGTGCATAGATGGATGGGAGGATGGATGGGTAAAGAAGTCAGCTCGTAAATGGACAGATGGATGATGGATGGATGGTTGAATAAATAAATGGATGATGGATAAGTTATGAGATGGGTGGTATAGATGATTTCACGGTTGAACACTGTGAATTATCAAGGTGAATGAGTAAACGTGTAATAAATGAGTGAATAAATAAGAAATGAAATGATGGACACACTAATAGATGGCTAGATAAATAAACACATAAAGGAATAAACGGGTAGATGAATTGATAAGTAGTGACTTCATGAATGAATGGTTGGGCAGATTGATGAATGGTTTTGCTGTTGTTCAGTCACTAAGTTGTGTCTGACTCTTTGTGACTCCGTGGACTGTATCCCACCAGGCTCCTCTGTCCATGGGATTTTCCAGGCAAGAATATTGGAGTGGATTGCTGTTTCCTTCTCCAAGGGATCTTCCCCACCCAGGGACTGAATCCGAATCTCCTGTGTCTCTGGCACCGGCGGGTGGATTCTTTACCGCTGAGCCACCTGGGAAGCAATGAACGGTTAGATGAGGTGGNGTTCTTCTTCACTTTCTGCCATAAGGATGATGTCATCTGCATATCTGAGGTTATTGATATTTCTCCTGGCAATCCTGCTATAATTCAAGTTAAATAAATATGTCCGTACCTTTTAGTATGTTAAATAGAACAAAAAGACTTCTGCTATAAGAAATACAGTGGATCTCTTCTATATGTATTTAATGACTACAAATATTGAATATATTTGAATCTTTACTCAAATCCTATGTTCTCATAAAATATATTCAAATAGTGAGAAGAAACATCTATGTAGTGTCATTACCCATTCTAGACGCTGTATGAGTATGCATGTGTGTATGCTAAGTTGCTTCAGTTGTCAGACTCTTTGCAACGCTATGGACTGTAGCCCTCCAGGCTCCTCTGTCCGTGGGATTCTCCAGGCAAGAATACTGGAGTGGGTTGTCATTTCCTTCTCCAGGGGATCTTCCCAACCCAGGGGTCGAACCCGTGTCTCTTAAGCCTCCTGCACTGTCCACTGGGTTCTTTACCACTAGCAGCCCCTGGGAATTTCCGTGTAAGTATATATACTCACTAAGTCTCACAGTGATGCTGTGAACTGGGTATCATTATTCTCACTCTAGAGATAGGGAAACTGAGAAACAAAGCAGTTACAGGATTTCCCAAGGTCACACTGATATTAGCCCCAGAGCTCGTCTGGCTCTTTTATCTCGACTCTCAACCCCATGCTGTCCACTCCCACAAAATAGTGAAACACAGATGGAGATACCTGCATGCTTTGCCCAGCTGGACTTCATTGAGTTCACTGCTCTAGGATATTCAGGCTTCCCGGGTAGAACTCGTGGTGAAGAACCCGCATGCTGGTGCAGGATATGTAAGAGACCTGGGTCGGGAAGATCCCCTGGAGCAGGGCATGGCAACCCACTCCAGTATTCTTACCTAGAGAACCCCTGTACAGAGGAGCCTGGTGTGGTACAGGCCATGGGTTTGCNGTAGAACTCGTGGTAAAGAACCCGCATGCTGGTGCAGGATATGTAAGAGACCTGGGTCGGGAAGATCCCCTGGAGCAGGGCATGGCAACCCACTCCAGTATTCTTACCTAGAGAACCCCTGTACAGAGGAGCCTGGTGTGGTACAGGCCATGGGTTTGCAATGAGTTGAACACAACTGAAACAACTTAGCACAGGATATTCAAACATGTGGTTTTACCACAACACATCCATTTATGCTTCATGGCTATTTGAGTTGTTTCTGAGGTTTTGCTCTTGTGAACAGTACTGTCATGAACCGTCTAGTACATATCGCTGACTTTATTTACATTTTCCAGGAGTTCCTCTTCATTATATACCCAGGAGTCAAAGTTCATCATAATAAATTAATTCCAAATTATTTTCCAGAGTAGTTATATAAACTATATTCTTCTCAGTGATAGAAGAGACTCTACTTCTTTACATTTTTCTAAATTACTTGGATTCTGAAGTGAAGAGAAAAAGGAAGTTTGTATTTAGTACAGAGGCAGAAGAGGGCTTTAGAGTCAACAGAATTTTCTGTGTTTGAAATCTTGTTTCTTCAGACTTCTCAGATGTCATACCTCAGGCACAACTTTTAAACTTTCTGAACATTATGATGTACTTTTGTAAACTAAAGATATTTTATTCAATATTTAATCTGTTAAACATAGTTGCTACATAACAGGCCATCAGTGTAAATTGGTAAAACTATGAATGGCATGCAAGTAATTGGAAATATGATTGTATCTTCAAAACAATTTAAAACAAAAGTATAGGGAAAAGGTACATCATCAAGCAAGAAATTGAATTTTGTATTGAAATGATTATACTCTTTGAACAGGCACCCATTGTGTTTTTCTGTACATAAATACATGTTTGTTTTATATACAGTCTGATTTGTCACTGTGGATGCAAAGATGAATAAGAAATAAAGGAACTGATAAATTTAGTAAAGTGGAAATGGGGATTTTGTTGTTGGTAAATCAGAGGAAGAGAAAGAGCGCACGCGTACTAAGTCACCTCAGTCATGTCCGACTCTTCATGACCCTATGGACTGCAGGCCACCAGACTCCTCAGTCCCTGGGATTCTCCAGGCAAGAATACTGGAGTGGGTTGCTGTTTCCTTCTCCAGGGGATCTTCCGGACCCAGGGACCAAACCTGTGTCTCTTATGTCCCCTGCATTGGTAGGGAGGTTCTTTACCACTAGCGCCACTTGGGAAGCCCAGAGAAAGTAACCAAAGTTAACATACCCAGATCAGTTTTCATGAAGCTACAGACACACTAGTTTTTATGGAAACATGGATTAAGGTCTAATGCTAATCCTAGCCCTACCTGGCTTGTGCAAAATGGGGGAGCTAGTGGAAATGAGATGACACAGGAACTGAGACTTCCACCAGCCATGGAACCTAACTCCTTGCACTATGTCCATATGGTTATCTCTGGGAAGTGTGCACATGAAGTATTTAATTCAACCTGGAAGCAATAAATTGCCTGAAGCAGAAAGAACAAATTAATGTATCAAAATTCAGTTTTGAACAGGTAAATTATGATATCTTTGAACGCCCTGGTTGTCCCTCTNATGGACTGCAGGCCACCAGACTCCTCAGTCCCTGGGATTCTCCAGGCAAGAATACTGGAGTGGGTTGCTATTTCCTTCTCCAGGGGATCTTCCGGACCCAGGGACCAAACCTGTGTCTCTTATGTCCTCTGCATTGGTAGGCAGGTTCTTTACCACCAGCGCCACTTGGGAAGCCCAGACAAAGTAACCAAAGTTAACATACCCAGATCAGTTTTTATGAAGCTACAGACACACTAATTTTTGTGGGAACATGGATTAAGGTCTAATGCTAATCCTAGCCCTACCCGGCTTGTGCAAAATGGGGGAGCCAGTGGAAATGAGATGACACAGGACCTGAGACTTCCACCAGCCATGGAACCTAACTCCTTGCACTGTGTCCATATGGTTATCTCTGGGAAGTGTGCACATGAAGTATTTAATTCAACCTGGAAGCAGTAAATTGCCTGAAGCAGAAAGAACCAATTAATGTATCAAAATTCAGTTTTGAACAGGTAAATTATGATATCTTTGAACGCCCTGGTTGTCCCTCTGCTTTGGATAGCTGCTTAGCCCCTAGCAGTGGTTTCTCTTCTGGATTCTCTATACCGTNAATTAATGTATCAAAATTCAGTTTTGAACAGGTAAATTATGATATCTTTGAACGCCCTGGTTGTCCCTCTGCTTTGGATAGCTGCTTAGCCCCTAGCAGTGGTTTCTCTTCTGGATTCTCTATACCGTGGTGGTCTTGGTGATATTTTCTTATCATTTCAAAGGGAACATCAGGGTGTGCTTATGTCTTTTGTAAATGTCATTGGAAATTTTAAGAAGAAGGAGTTTTTAAAAGATTATTTTAGTTTAGGCTTCAACAAATGACATGGACATACACACCCATGAATATGTCTACACGGTTGTGGGGAGGAAGCAAGTCAGTTTGTAATTTCATTACTTATGCAGCTGCTTAAACAGGATAATTGCTATATGAATGCCATCTTGACATTAAACTAAAAACAACTCAAACTAAAATGGATTTTGATTAAGAAATCTTGACATTGGCAAACATTTATTAGAAATGTCACAAAGAAGCAGGTTGGTATCACACTCCACAGCAATTTCGTCAACAGCATTATTCTGTTCGAAGGGGGAAAGGTAGGGGAATTTCCTGGCTGTCCAGTGGTTAAGACTCTGTACTTCCTCCGCAGGGGGCATGAGCTCAATCCCTGGTCTAGGAACTAAGATCCTGCATGCCATGCTGTGTTGTCAAACAAAAATAAAAATAACAACAAAGAAGAAAAGGTGAAATTACAAGACTGAAGACAGAAAACCCATGACTCTATTAGAGAATTAACGTAAGGTTTTGTTAGTTGACTCTTTGTTGTTGTTGTTCAGTTGCTAAATCGTGTCCTACTCTTTGTGACCCTATGGATTGCAGCACACCTGTCTGCTCTGTCCTTCGCTACCGCCCAGAGTTTGCTCAAACTCATGTCCATTGATTCAGTGATGATATCTTGCCACCTCATCCTCTGCTGCCCCTTTCTCCTCCCGTCCTCAATCTTTATCTGTAGAGAACATTGAAAGTTTATATATATATGTTTTTAGAATTAGGACACATCTGGACTTATTAAGNTTCGCTACCGCCCAGAGTTTGCTCAAACTCATGTCCATTGATTCAGTGATGATATCTTGCCACCTCATCCTCTGCTGCCCCTTTCTCCTCCCGTCCTCAATCTTTATCTGTAGAGAACATTGAAAGTTTATATATATATGTTTTTAGAATTAGGACACATCTGGACTTATTAAGCTGCTGCTGCTGCTAAGTCGCTTCAGTCGTGTCCGACTCTGTGCGGCCCCATAGACAGCAGCCCACCAGGCTCCTCCGTCCACAGGATTCTCCAGGGAAGAATACTGGAGTGGATTGCCATTTCCTTCTCCAGCTCATTAAGCTATATAATCTTAAAGCCATGTTTTCTATAAACAGTTTTTCTTTATATTCAGATTTACCATATAAATTGTACCAAGAACGTATAGGAAGATGCATAGCTGCGGTTCAGTATGCTGCTGCTGCTGCTGCTGCTGAGGCGCTTCAGTCGTGTCTGACTCTATGCGACCCCATAGACAGCAGCTCACCAGGCTCCCCCATCCCTGGGATTCTCCAGGAAAGAACACTGGAGTGAGTTGCCATTTCCTTCCCCAATGCATAAAAGTGAAAAGTGAAAGTGAAGTTGCTCAGTCATGTCCGACTCCTAGTGACCCCATGGACTGCAGCCTACCAGGCTCCTCCACCCATGGGATTTTCCAGGCAAGAGTGCTGGAGTGGGGTGCCATTGCCTTCTCCCGCGATTCAGTATATCATGGCATAATTCTGCTTATTTAGGTCATTAGTAATTTATATATATATCCATGAATACCAGATGGGCTTCCCAGGTGGTGTTAGAGTAAAGAACCACCGGCTGGCCAGTGCAACAGATGTAGGTGACACGGGTTCAATCCCTGGGTTGGGAAGATTCTCAGGAGTAGGACACTGCAACCCACTCCAGTTTTCTTGCCTGGAGAATCCCATGGACAGAGGAGCCTGGCAGGGTGCTGTCCATAGAGTTGCCAAAAGTTGGAAATGACTGAAGCAACTTATCACACAGCACGTGAATCCTGAATAGTTTAATATTATGTTTTAGAGATGATTATTTTCTCTGAAAAATTCAGAAGGCATGAGTAATAGTACACTGAGAGAGAGAGATTATAATGAAAAAATAGCGCTTTCAGATGTTCCTTTCATGAGATCACGTTTCTTCATGCTCAGAGTCAACACCATTGCGGTGATAGAGGGCCTGCTCTCTGAGACTTGCAGTTTCTATCAGCAGTGCTCTTATGTACACAATCTTGGGCTTAACATTCTCTGTCTCTGTGTGTGGTGACTTCCCCTTACAACCTAGGCTTGGTGTATGCTGAGAATGAGGACCTATGTCAACAGAAGTGAAAAATATGTGAGATTTTGCTCTTAATGTCAAATATTCCTTGATCACTTCTTTGTATTAGGAACACAAGTAGGAATTAGAGAGAATACTTGCCTTCAAAGAGCTCAGAGTCTGGAGAGGACTCTGGACTGGTGGTCAGAGACAGGTACTTATCATACTCTGAAGTGAGAACTGAAATGGCACATCTGCCAAGTATATGTGAGCATGTGATGACCCCTTTCCTTGGGAGGAGAAAAGCTTTGTATGGCAGCTGATCCTTGAACTAGACCTGAGAAGGAACTCCAGTGGATGGACCTTAACCTGAAGAGGGCTTGACGCAGGGCTGAGTGTCCACTTGAATAGTGCTGTCTGTCATCATAAAGACCAGGTACCCAGGTCCTGCACACTGTGCAGAGCACAGGAGGAAGAGACCTAGTCAAGGCACCCCCTCATCTGTTCCAGGTTCAAGAAGACCTTTACTGTTGCAAACTGATCAATAATCTGTCAAGTGGAAATGCACCGTCCCCATGATTAAGTGTTGATTTAAAAGCATGTCCCGAGTCTTGCGTAAAATGAAACTTCGAATGTTTTGTTTTTAGAGTTGGTTGATTTTGCTGTTAGAACTTTTCTGCTGACTAAGACCTTAGCTTTGCATCCTAACTCTTGGCTCTAAATTTTAGTCTATCTCTAAATTTAAGTCGACCTCTAATCTATTTGCCTCAGGTAAGGTGTCCCCATTCAACAGACAAGAATCTTTGGTAGACTACAATAGCAGTTTTTGCACCTAGACATATATGCTGCTAAAGTTAAATAAGGAAATAGTGTAGCCAAATCCATTATTCATCATTCCTATTAGAAATAGGAATTTATCACACTTTTTTGAGATAAGAAGAACTCTGGATGATATTTTCAGAGTAATATATTTTTCATTAGGATTGATTCAGACATTACATTCATGATAATAATATTTTGTTGCTTAAAAGTTAGAGACCACAACTAGAACCCAAAGGGTTTGGCTGGATAAGCAGCGGAAGGAGAGTGGTTTGTTGGAAGGTGGGTGCCTTGGGCTGAGGTCGAGACTGAAGACAGCCATCTGACATTAAAATGCAGTGACTTATGAAACTAGGAAACACATTTCCCTCCTCTGGACCAAGATTTCTCCCCCTGAAGTGGGACTACTCTTTTTCTTACTTTATGGGGTTTGGTGAATATCACATCAGTTACCTTTACCTTTCAGGTTTATCATTTTCAGGTATTTTGGAATGTTCACTAACCTTTTCTTTAAAACAATTATTTATTTCTTTTTGGCTGCGCTGGATGTTCATTGCTCCTCCAGCTTTTCTCTAGTTGCGGTGAGCACTGGCTACTCTCTAGTCGCGGTGTGGGGGCTTCTCATTGTGGTGGCTTCTCTTCTTGCAGAGCACAGGCTCTCAGGCATGCGAGCTTCAGTAGTTGTGACTCCCAGGCTCTAGAGCACAGGCTAAGTAGTTGGTGGCACACTAGCTTAATTACCCCGTGGCATGAGTGATCTTCCTGGACAGGGATCAAATCCATGTCTCCTGCATTGGCAGGAAAATTCTTCACCGCTGAGCCACCAAGAAGGAATGTTCAGCTATTCTTATAAATACCCTTCAACATCTTTTCAATTAAAGAATTTGAAATCTTTTTTAATTTGAAATATGCAAAGCAAGATGAAGCTTTTGAATGTCATTTCCTTCCTGGTCCAAACCAAATGTTTGTCCTTCCCAAACTACACGAGGCATTCGGTTTTTGCTTAAGATCCATTTATGGTCACCACCTTCCTCAGCCTGGCTGGGCCTTACTCAGCTCTGGCCTAGAGAAATTTGTCTGTGCTTTTAGAGGAAGCTCAGTGTATGGACAGTGAAAGTGGAACTTTGTGTCCGCAACCAGTCATAAAACTCGTTGTCATGGGCACTTATATTGTTCTCATAAATCAACATAACAAATACTAGGACTCAAACCAAATTGCTGTCATATAAATCAGTTCTAAATTTCTCCTCAAGTTTAAAGGAGGTCATTGTATAGATTAAAAGCTTCACAATGTGATTTTGTTAGGAAGAAACTATAATGGTAAAGGAGCAGAGGAGTCTAACTAAGTGGAAGAACTTTATCATCACCAAGTTTTGAGGTCAAGATCCCAACCCTAGGGTTGGGGTGGGAAAGCTCTCAGATTCAAGCCTCCACTTGGCAGTTGGCTTCAAGCCTTAAGGATTTCTGAGTCCAGACCAGGCTTTATCTAGACACATCTTCCCAGGACTAGAACTCAGTCAAACCTTCAAACAAGGCATTCCTTCCCGTTATCTCACTGGTCAGTGCTGGACATTATTAATCTCTGCTGGACCAAACAATAAGTTTCAAAGTTTTGTCCATCATCAGTATTATAAAATAGGCTACTGTCCTCTGAAAGGTTCAAGAATGTCATTTTCCCATTTGGGTGTCAGTGATTAATAATTCTTCCTCAGTTAGTTCTAAACTACCATAGTGACAGAGGGTCAACTGAGAGCCACTGATTTGAAAAGAAAATTTATATTCTTAAAGAGCACACATTTTCTGTGTTCAATAGGGAAAAAATAGCTGTAACCTTCGGTCAAGTATTCATAATTCATCAACAAGAAAAAGAAATCCTTCTTGTTTTGTGAAAACTAAACAGAAACTAAACCATATTGATTTATGGAGGTGACAAACAATAAATGTGTAAGTAAAAACAATAAGACCAAAGATAAAATTAAATAAGCAATTAATGTAGTTTCAGGTAGTGTTCAGTGGTATGAAGAAGATGAAATAAATGGAGCCATAAAGAAGGCTGAGTGCCTAAGAATTGTGGTGTAGGAGAAGGCTCTTGAGAGTGCCTTGAATTGCAAAATCAAACCAGTCAATCAGGAAATCAACCCTGAATATTCATTGGAAGGACAGATGCTGAAGCTGAAACTCCAATACCTTGGCCACCTGAGGCAAAGAGCTGACTCACTGGAAAAGACCCTGATGCTGGGAAAAATTGAAGGCAGGAGAAGGGGACAACTGAGGATGCGATGGTTGTATGACATCACCGACTCAATGGACATGAATGTGAGCAAACTCCAGGAGTTGGTGATGGAGAGGGAAGCCTGGTGTGCTGCAGTCCATGGGCGAGCAAAGAGTTGGACAGGACTGAGTGAGTGAACAGCGACAACAACAACAATGAGCAGCATGAGGGTGAATGAAAGAGAGCTTGGCAAGATTAGGTGGGGGAAGACCTCTCTGGATAAGCAACATGTGTACTGAAACTCAGAGGAAGAGCAGGAAGTAGCTAGGTAAGAAGGAATGGTCCAGGTAAAGGAATTGCTTCAATCGTCTAAGAAAGAAAATGCCATGCTTGAAACTTAGTGAAATGAGGGGAAAGTGGAAGATAACAAAGTCAGAGAAGTAGGCAGGGATCAAATCCAGGTGCTCTGTGGATGAGATGCTGCTGCTGCTGATGATGATGGTGAGGATGCTCAGGATGCTGATGGTGATGATGGTGATGCTGAGGACGATCATGGGGACGCCATTTAAACATTTTAACTAAAAGAGTAAAACGATGTGATTAAAATTTGGAAAAACTCTCTAGCTGCTCTGTGGAAAGTAAACTCCCAAGACAGGGAGGATTGGGGCAAGAAGGGAAAGAGGGAAGCTAATAAGATGCTGTTGTGGAAATGCAGAACAGAGAGGAAGGTCTAGTCGGCGTCATTGGGAATGGTGTGACATGGTAGAGTTTGCAAGAGAGCAGAACACACAGTTGCTGATGTATTTTTGCGGGGTATAAGGAGAAGAATCTGGTCCCGAGTTTCTTCTGTTTTTGTCCCCAGGGACTGGATTGATGATGGTTCCATTTTACAGAAATGAGGAAAGCTTGGGAGAAATGGGATAAGGATAATGGGAGAAGTATTTTTAAAAATTTCTATTCTGGTGTGTGAACTTAAGAGAAGTCTGGTAAACAAACACCCAGTGGAAGTGGGCCGAAGATGACTGACTGGATGGGTGTAGAGCCCAGCAGGGACAGCAGAGCCAAAGGTGAAAGCACTGGGAACCAGCAGCATGTGTGCGTGTTAGTGGCTCAGTCGTTTTCAACTCTTTGCAGCCCCGTGGACTCTAGCCCGCCAGGCTCCTCAGTCCATCAGATTCTCCCGGCAAGAACACCAGAGTGGGTGGCCATTCCCTTCTCCAGGTCATAAGCATATCAGTTCAGTTCAGCCTCTCGGTCGTATCCGACTCTTTGCAACCCCATGGACACACATCAGGCTTCCCTATCCTTCACGAACACGTATCATCAGTGCCATGTAGATGACGTTTAATGGCTCGGGCCTGGACAAGATAACACCGTATGAATTTTCTCCTTCTGGTCATTTGTTTTCTGTATTTATATGAATGATAGTTTTCCATAATTTAACAGGACTCTTCATAGCATCCATGGCTCTGGGTAGGTTCACATTGCATTTGGCATAATACATTACGTTGGCAGCTTCTGCTTCTAGTTCTGTTGCAAACTGTTGATAAAATTCATAAGTGCTGTATTTTATAAGAGTGCCCTGGGTTCTTTTTTTTATGGTTGTTAATGAACTTGAGAATTTTTTATAATGCATGATGTCAACTTTAAGCACATTTCCTTGCATGCGATCTAATTATGTATAAATCTCTGCTTATACCAGAAGATATGTTCCTTTTGAAATTGGAAGGGGGGTTGATGCCTGCTGTGTTCATAGACATTTCACCCAGATTTTGAGTTTTTTCCACTTAGAATGTTGGCAGTTTGACATTTTAACAGGCCTAAGTTAAATAAAATAGTATTTGAATAAACACAAGGAATATGATGGAGAAGTGTGTTCATAAGTAAGGCAATTGGGCACCTTTCTTTCCATAATTTTTCACAGGTTTCATAGTCAAATAAATTTTTGACCCCATGGATTATAGCCTGTAAGTCTCCTCTGTCATGGAATCATCCAGGTAATAATACTGGAGTAATAATACTGGATTATTATACTGGAATAACTTTTCCCTTCTCCAGGAGATCTTCCCGACCCAGGGATCGAACCTGCATCTCTCACACTGCAGGCAGATTCTTTACCTTCTAAGTTACCAAGGAATCCCCTAAATAATAGTAATTTATATCAG
Source organism: Neotragus moschatus (assembly GCA_006410615.1). Taxonomy (NCBI): domain Eukaryota; kingdom Metazoa; phylum Chordata; class Mammalia; order Artiodactyla; family Bovidae; genus Neotragus; species Neotragus moschatus. The sequence goes on from SJYA01002532.1 coordinate 24,927, forward strand.
TTAAAGTGCAATTGATTTTAATATCATCTAATAAAAGAAATTTAAAATTCTAAGTGAAATTATGCATGATAAAGTATTTGCTGTTTCTTAAAAAATAGAATATTTAAAACTGTATGATTACTTCTGCAATTATTTTAATAGATCATTTTTCCTTGCCATATTTTCAATGATTTTCTTTATTTTTAAATGGGTAATAATTTTATATATGCCAAATATGGCGACCATACTTAAAATATATCTGTGTGGTAAGGGAGGTAACTTTGCAATATTAAGTGTGTAATTTAGTTAGTAGGACTGCTGTAGCCCAGGGCCATCAACTTGGTGGCTTAAACAACAAACATGTACTGTCTCTTTGTTATACAGACTAAAGGCCTAAGATCAAGGTATTGGTTCCCTCTGAGTATGAGAGTAGAAACCTGGTCCATGCTCTCCCCAGGCTCCTTGTGGTTTGCTGCCCATCTGTGATGTTCCTTGACTTGAGGAAGCATCAGGCTGAAATCTGCCTTTATCTGCAGTGACGTTTCCCCTCAGTGAGAGTCTCTGTTCCAATTTCCCTTTTACATAAGGGTGGCAGTCATTTTGGATAAGGGATCACCTGATGACTTCATTTTAACTTGGTTATAGCTTTGAAATTATTTATCTCTTTACTTTTGGCTGGGCNGTGATGTTCCTTGACTTGAGGAAGCATCAGGCTGAAATCTGCCTTTATCTGCAGTGACGTTTCCCCTCAGTGAGAGTCTCTGTTCCAATTTCCCTTTTACATAAGGGTGGCAGTCATTTTGGATAAGGGATCACCTGATGACTTCATTTTAACTTGGTTATAGCTTTGAAATTATTTATCTCTTTATTTTGGCTGGGCTGGGTCTTGGTTGCTATGTGTGGGCTTCTCACTGTGGTGGCTACTCCTTTTACGGAGCATGGGTGCTAGGCATATGGGCTAGTAGTTGGGGCTCATGGGCTCTTGAGTATAGGCTCAGTAGTTGTGGAACACAGACTTAGTGCTCTGAGGCGTATGGAATCATCTCAGGCCAGGGTTCGAACCCATGTCCCCTACATTGACAGGCAGATTCTTAACCGCTGGATCAACAGGGAAGTCCCTGATTACATCTTAAAGACACTATATCCAATTATAGTCACATTAACACATCCTAGGAACTAGGATGCCAGTATATCTTTGGGGGGAGATACAGTTCAGAACATATAAATATGTAATCTCCTTTCTCTCATGGTTCAGTTCACTACTGTTCAGTCGCTCAGTCATGTCCAACTGTTTGTGACCCCACAGACGGCAGCATGCCAGGCCTCCCTGTCCAACACCAACTCACGGAGTTTACTCAGACTCATGTCCATTGAGTCGATGATGCCATCCAACCATCTCATCCTCTGTCATCCCCTTTCCTCCTGCCTTCAAACTTTCCCAGCATCAAAGTCTTTTCAGATGAGTCAGTTCTTTGAATCTTGTGGCCAAAGTATTTGAGTTTCAGCTTCAGCGTGAGNTAAGAACTTTCCATAGTTTGTCATGATTCACACAATCAAAGACTTTAGCTTGGTTGATGAAACAGAAATAGATGATTTTCTGAAATTCCTTTGCTTTCTCTGTAGTCCAACAAATGTTGGCATCTGATCTCTAGTTCCTCTTCCTTTTCTAAACCCAACTTGGACATCTGGAATTTCTTGGTTCACATAATGCTGAAGCCTAGCATGTAGGATTTTAAGCATGACCTTACTAGCATGGGAGACAAGTGCAATTGTCCGATGGTTAGTACATTCTTTGGTACTATCCTCCTTGGGAATTGAGATGAGGATTGACCTTTTCCAGTCCTGTGGCCTTGGCTGGGTCTTCCAGATTTGCTGACATAATAAATGAACTATGTTTCAATAAAAAGTAATAAAAAGAAAAATTAAATCATATTTTTATGAAGTAGAAGGCAGCACCTCTGTAATTAGCAATGAACCATGGATTTCTTTGGGAACCCAATCTATTTCAAAACAGACATTGGCAGGTAATCTTGGACCCCATGGACTATAGCCTATCAGGCTCCTCTGTCCATGGGATTTTCCAGGCAAGAGTGCTGGAGTGGATTGCCATTTCCTTCTCCAGGGGATCTTCCTGACCCAGGAGTCAAACCCGGGTCTCCCGCATTACAGGCAGATGCTTTTACCATCTGAGCCACCAGGGAAGCCCCTACTTAAGGTCAGGTGAGGACTTTTAGGAATTCTGAGGTAGCACATGAAGTCCTAATAACAATCACAGGAGCAGAAGCAGCAGAGTTGAAAGCATCACCAACTCCAACTATGACTTTTAAAATTATGATGCGGATAAACTAGTTATGTTTGTTTCGTGGTATGCTGCTGCTGCTAAGTCGCTTCAGTCATGTGCGACTTTGTGCAGCCCCATAGATGGCAGCCCACCAGGCTCCTCTGTCCCTGGGATTCTCCAGACAAGAATACTGGAGTAGGTTGCAATTTCCTTCTCCAATGCATGCATGCACGCTAAGTCACTTCAATCATGTCAGACTCTGTGCGACCCTATGGACAGCAGCCCACTAGGCTCCTCTGTCCACAGGATTCTCTAGGCAAGAATACTGGAGTGGGTTGCCATTTCCTTCTCCTTCATGATATGCTAAGTCACTTCAGTCGTGTCCGACTCAGTGCGACCCCATAGACGGCAGCCTACCAGGCTCCCCCGTCCCTGGGATTCTCCAGGCAAGAACACTGGAGTGGGTTGCCATTTCCTTCTCCAATGATATGGAGAAGGTTCATGATATGGTTCATGATATAGTTCATGTTAAATCAATATTCTTAGAATCTATTTCAAAAACTAGAATTACAACTTTCATATTGCCAGAGTAAGCTCCGCCACCCCTTTTTTTAATATACTGAATGCAGTTGAAAGTTGGCTTAGTAGATGTATGAACCTAGGGCATTTATCCTTGTAAGCTGATGATGGCTTCATGTTGCATTTTGGAGGTAAAGGCAGAGTCACCCGTTCGTTCAGCTGTTAAGATGCCCGTTGTGAAGTGCCCTTCTTCTCAATACCTCTTTACTCTGCAATAAGGTAGAGAAAAATGCAAGAAGCATCCATCTATACTTTTAACTTACCAAATGATTAATCTGTATTATAGTCACCAAAGTATTTTCATAAATCATCTCATAACTTTGTCCTTGATTTAGCCCCTCATTGATTTTAGGCTACCAGTGTCACAGGAGAATTCTAGAACAAAGATTGCCTCAAACCACCACTATATATTAATATTATCAACTTGAAAAATGAAAAGCAGTATTCTAGATTGTTGATGTTTTGTTTGTTAATATTTAAAACAAGAGCAAGTGAAGCTGTCTCTTGCTTTCGCTCTTTCCCAAACCAGCCTGTTGTCGGGTTATTCCCTTAATGTCCCCGGCTCGGTGTGTCATCCGGACAGACACTGGATGAGACACTCTGGTCTCCGTGGCCAAAGGGCAGTGCCCTTGTTTCTCGCTGCTACTGCCAAGAAAGCATTTGAATAGTGCTATCTAATGTCATTGTGTTTATTACGCAGACTGACACATGTCTGTGGGAACTTGTCTGGAAAGAAATACTTATCCATGTTGCTCTTCAGTCTTCCCAGATGACAAAAACCATGGAGTTATTCTTGGTGCTGACAATGAAAAAAAAAAAACATGGCTTTACTATCTCTCTACCTATAATGTCCTAATTATGTTAAAATTGGAATTGAAGTGGTGATGCAAGGTGTTGTTATGAGCCATTTGCAGTGTTAAAAATTCAATTATTGTGATGGCGTATTTTGCAATAACAAAATAGATGAAAAAGAAATCCTATCATGTATTTCCATAGAAAGACAAATTAAAATCTTATAGTGCTTTACACCCTGTTATTGTTAAGGGACTTAATTAACACACTCTTGGAGAAATGTTCCTCTCTGCCTGAGCCTTGGGAATAAAGGCTAATGGGGGAGGGAGGTCACTTTTCACTACTTGGCAAAAACTTCTCAAGAGCTGGATGAGGGACCATACAAGTTGATGGGAATCCACTACTGTTTTAAAGCATTGTGCTGTCCAAATACTTTCTTTAATGAGCACTAAGTACTTAAGTATATCTTAGTTTGTGCCTGAATGTTTTTTTGTAATTAGTTTGGTCGTTTAACTTCCCAGATAAGAATTTCGATACAAATTAGCTTTCTGTTAATAAATTCACAGAACCTCTCCAGTTTTTTATATTAATATATAATGAAAGAATATGAAGATGATCCAGAATGATAATTTAGGTAAAACCATTTTGTAAACTATAAGACAATGTGTATGTTTATGTACTTACCATGATATTTCTCATTTAGAAAAATATTAGTTATTAAACCTGTAAATGAGTTGTGAGAGGTGAACTATTAAATACCAACAATTACATCTAATAAAGTAATTTTAATAAATCCACAATGACTCAGGATTTTTAAACACACATCATTAGAATTTAGAGATCTAAATTTTATTTTTAATAGCTTGAATTAAATCTGTT
>SJYA01002532.1:31149-51464 GCA_006410615.1 Neotragus moschatus
TGCTTCACTCACTATAGGTTAAACAAACAGAATGACAGCAGATAGCCCTGTCGTACTCCTTTCTCGATCTTGAAACAATCAGTTATTCCATAAAGCATTCTAACTGGTGCTTCTTGACCCACATACAGGTTTCTCAGGAGACAGGTAAGATGGTCTGGTATTCTCATCTCTAAGAACTTTCCATAGTTTGTCATGATTCACACAATCAAAGACTTTAGCTTGGTTGATGAAACAGAAATAGATGATTTTCTGAAATTCCTTTGCTTTCTCTGTAGTCCAACAAATGTTGGCATCTGATCTCTAGTTCCTCTTCCTTTTCTAAACCCAACTTGGACATCTGGAATTTCTTGGTTCACATAATGCTGAAGCCTAGCATGTAGGATTTTAAGCATGACCTTACTAGCATGGGAGACAAGTGCAATTGTCCGATGGTTAGTACATTCTTTGGTACTATCCTCCTTGGGAATTGAGATGAGGATTGACCTTTTCCAGTCCTGTGGCCTTGGCTGGGTCTTCCAGATTTGCTGACATAATAAATGAACTATGCTTCAATAAAAATTAATAAAAAGAAAAATTAAATCATATTTTTATGAAGTAGAAGGCAGCACCTCTGTAATTAGCAATGAACCATGGATTTCTTTGGGAACCCAATCTATTTCAAAACAGACATTGGCAGGTAATCTTGGACCCCATGGACTATAGCCTATCAGGCTCCTCTGTCCATGGGATTTTCCAGGCAAGAGTGCTGGAGTGGATTGCCATTTCCTTCTCCAGGGGATCTTCCTGACCCAGGAGTCAAACCCGGGTCTCCCGCATTACAGGCAGATGCTTTTACCATCTGAGCCACCAGGGAAGCCCCTACTTAAGGTCAGGTGAGGACTTTTAGGAATTCTGAGGTAGCACATGAAGTCCTAATAACAATCACAGGAGCAGAAGCAGCAGAGTTGAAAGCATCACCAACTCCAACTATGACTTTTAAAATTATGATGCGGATAAACTAGTTATGTTTGTTTCGTGGTATGCTGCTGCTACTAAGTCGCTTCAGTCATGTGCGACTTTGTGCAGCCCCATAGATGGCAGCCCACCAGGCTCCTCTGTCCCTGGGATTCTCCAGACAAGAATACTGGAGTAGGTTGCAATTTCCTTCTCCAATGCATGCATGCACGCTAAGTCACTTCAATCATGTCAGACTCTGTGCGACCCTATGGACAGCAGCCCACTAGGCTCCTCTGTCCACAGGATTCTCTAGGCAAGAATACTGGAGTGGGTTGCCATTTCCTTCTCCTTCATGATATGCTAAGTCACTTCAGTCGTGTCCGACTCAGTGCGACCCCATAGACGGCAGCCTACCAGGCTCCCCCGTCCCTGGGATTCTCCAGGCAAGAACACTGGAGTGGGTTGCCATTTCCTTCTCCAATGATATGGAGAAGGTTCATGATATGGTTCATGATATAGTTCATGTTAAATCAATATTCTTAGAATCTATTTCAAAAACTAGAATTACAACTTTCATATTGCCAGAGTAAGCTCCGCCACCCCTTTTTTTAATATACTGAATGCAGTTGAAAGTTGGCTTAGTAGATGTATGAACCTAGGGCATTTATCCTTGTAAGCTGATGATGGCTTCATGTTGCATTTTGGAGGTAAAGGCAGAGTCACCCGTTCGTTCAGCTGTTAAGATGCCCGTTGTGAAGTGCCCTTCTTCTCAATACCTCTTTACTCTGCAATAAGGTAGAGAAAAATGCAAGAAGCATCCATCTATACTTTTAACTTACCAAATGATTAATCTGTATTATAGTCACCAAAGTATTTTCATAAATCATCTCATAACTTTGTCCTTGATTTAGCCCCTCATTGATTTTAGGCTACCAGTGTCACAGGAGAATTCTAGAACAAAGATTGCCTCAAACCACCACTATACATTAATATTATCAACTTGAAAAATGAAAAGCAGTATTCTAGATTGTTGATGTTTTGTTTGTTAATATTTAAAGCAAGAGCAAGTGAAGCTGTCTCTTGCTTTCGCTCTTTCCCAAACCAGCCTGTTGTCGGGTTATTCCCTTAATGTCCCCGGCTCGGTGTGTCATCCGGACAGACACTGGATGAGACACTCTGGTCTCCGTGGCCAAAGGGCAGTGCCCTTGTTTCTCGCTGCTACTGCCAAGAAAGCATTTGAATAGTGCTATCTAATGTCATTGTGTTTATTACGCAGACTGACACATGTCTGTGGGAACTTGTCTGGAAAGAAATACTTATCCATGTTGCTCTTCAGTCTTCCCAGATGACAAAAACCATGGAGTTATTCTTGGTGCTGACAATGAAAAAAAAAAAAAAATGGCTTTACTATCTCTCTACCTATAATGTCCTAATTATGTTAAAATTGGAATTGAAGTGGTGATGCAAGGTGTTGTTATGAGCCATTTGCAGTGTTAAAAATTCAATTATTGTGATGGCGTATTTTGCAATAACAAAATAGATGAAAAAGAAATCCTATCATGTATTTCCATAGAAAGACAAATTAAAATCTTATAGTGCTTTACACCCTGTTATTGTTAAGGGACTTAATTAACACACTCTTGGAGAAATGTTCCTTTCTGCCTGAGCCTTGGGAATAAAGGCTAATGGGGGAGGGAGGTCACTTTTCACTACTTGGCAAAAGCTTCTCAAGAGCTGGATGAGGGACCATACAAGTTGATGGGAATCCACTACTGTTTTAAAGCATTGTGCTGTCCAAATACTTTCTTTAATGAGCACTAAGTACTTAAGTATATCTTAGTTTGTGCCTGAATGTTTTTTTGTAATTAGTTTGGTCTTTTAACTTCCCAGATAAGAATTTCGATACAAATTAGCTTTCTGTTAATAAATTCACAGAACCTCTCCAGTTTTTTATATTAATATATAATGAAAGAATATGAAGATGATCCAGAATGATAATTTAGGTAAAACCATTTTGTAAACTATAAGACAATGTGTATGTTTATGTACTTACCATGATATTTCTCATTTAGAAAAATATTAGTTATTAAACCTGTAAATGAGTTGTGAGAGGTGAACTATTAAATACCAACAATTACATCTAATAAAGTAATTTTAATAAATCCACAATGACTCAGGATTTTTAAACACACATCATTAGAATTTAGAGATCTAAATTTTATTTTTAATAGCTTGAATTAAATCTGTTCCAATCATTTATTTCTTACGATGATGTCTCTTCCTTTCAGGGCAGTTTTCTGCAGAAGAAAATAAAATAGATACAAAGTACCATTTTCCATATTATTGGAAGAAAGAATCTGTGCAAAAAGGAGAAGAGTAGAATCTGATCATTTCAATTGGGTCACAAATAGAAAAAAGGTGAAAATTGTACTATCGAAAGGAGAAACAAAATATTTGGGATACTGACATTCCTATGATACTTCAAGCATTTGTTGTTCAACATATGTATGTGAAATGTATGTTTGCATGCTCTTATTCATGGATATATCACTGAGAATACATATTCACATAGTTTTTCATTTCAGAGATGAGATATTCTGAAATATATCTACATCCATTTATAGTACTACTAAATGAGTATATCACCCACACAAAAAAAAAATGTCCTTTCTGCTTTACATAAGCCAAATTACAGTACTCATTAGATTTAGAATTCTTTACATTCTTTTCATTTAATTCAGCCATTCATATGTGAGCTTCCAGTCTCACCAGTAGACAGGCCCTCGTGGAAACCTTCACAGTGTTGTTCCTGTTGCATTTTTATCACCAAAACTCTCATTCCCTTCAGTTTCTGGGCTGCAATTGTGAAGCGAATTGCTGACGTTTCTCCCCAGATCAAACCTTTCATTACCAGCATCATTGTCGGAAAGCATGCTGCCCAGTCATTCTGAAATATAATCTCCTACGCAGGTCTTCGCTTTAAATGGTATGCACGTATATTGTTTTAATTGCTGACATATTTTTTCAACTTTCAAAAATGAGGCACAGGATTTCCCCAGTGGTCCAGTGGTTAGGAAGCCACCTGCCAGTGCAGGGAACATGGGTTCAGTCCCTCATCTGGGAAGGTTCATGTTCCACAACTACAGAGCCACACTCCAGAGCTCTTGCTCCACAAGAGAAGCCACTGCAGTGAGAAGCCCACGTATCCCTGGGCAGTAACCCCCGCTTGCTGCAACTAGAGAAAGCCCGGCTGCAGCAGCAAAGTCCCAGAGGACCAAAAGTGATTAATTAGTTATTTTTTAAAAATACAGTGTACTTAATATACATGTAAAAATGTGAAATGTGAGTCATTCAGTCTTGTCTGACTCTGTGAACCCATGGTCTGTCCACGGAATTCTCTAGGCAAGAATACTTGGGTGGGTTGCCGTTCCCTTCTCCAGGAGATCTTCCCAGTCCAGGGAATGAATGCGGGTCTCCTCTATTGCAGGCAGATTTTATACCATCTGAGCTACCAGGGAAGTTGTTACGTTTTATGTTGTGTGCTTAGTCGCTCAGTCGTGTCTGACTCTTTGAGACCCCATGAACTGTAGCCCTCCAGGCTCCTCTGTCTGTGGGCATTCTCCAAGCAAGAATATTAGAGCGGGTTGCTATGCCCTTCTCTCGGGGATCTTCCCAACTCAGGGCTCAAATCCAGGTCTCCTGCTTTGCAGGCAGATTCTTTACCGGCTGAGCCATCAGGGAAGCCCAAGAATACTGGAGTGGGTAGCCTAACCCTCCTCCAGGCAATCTTCCTGACCCAGCAACTGAACTGGGGNGCTATGCCCTTCTCTCGGGGATCTTCCCAACTCAGGGCTCAAATCCAGGTCTCCTGCTTTGCAGGCAGATTCTTTACCGGCTGAGCCATCAGGGAAGCCCAAGAATACTGGAGTGGGTAGCCTAACCCTCCTCCAGGCAATCTTCCTGACCCAGCAACTGAACTGGGGGTCTCCTGCATTGCAGGTGGATTCTGTACCAGCTAAGCTACCAGGGAAGTCCAAAAATTGCATATTACACATAGATTTTTTATAGTTTTTTAGGGTTCCCCAGATATTGCTTGGACTTCCCAGGTAGCACAGTGGTAAAGAATCTGCCTGCCAATGCAAGAGACGCAGGTTTGATCACTGATTGGGAAGATTCTCTGGAGAAGGGAATCTTCAGTGTTCTTCACCCACTTCAGTGTTCTTGCCTGGAGAATCCCATGGATAGAGGAGCCTGGCGGGATAGATAGATGGATAGAGGACCTCATGGATAGAGGACCCCAGTCCATGGGGTCACAGAGAGTCCAACACAAGTGAGCAACTGAGTACATAGGCACTGTACTTACTTTTGATGTTTACAAGCCAGTCCTTAGTGAATATTAGCTTTAATGAATACTAATATTTTACCCTGGCCTTTACTGATACAATTTTTTGGCTAAGTCCTGTACTTCTGGTAAATTTTGTGATGACTAAAGATATGCTTTTGTTCCACTCTTGGTCTTCAGTCCACATAAGACTGTGAGTGATGGACACCCCCTCTCTTCCCTCATCTTGTAAACATTCCCCTAGGAGGCTAATAAAGGAGAAAGCGAAATATGTCTCCTTTCATTTAAAGACGTTCAGATAAGTCGTTCAAATGTACGTGTTTGAAAATGGGTTTTCAGATTTCTGTGTACAACATTGGCCTTCATGACCTTTAAAATGGTTGGCAAAAATCCTGGTTGGTAAGGATTACTCAGTAGGTCAACTGAATCGAGGGCAGCCCTTGGGCACTCACTGCTTTGGGAACGTGGCTGAATCTTGTGCTTGTACCCAGTCGATCAGCCATGGCTGACCTTTGCGACCCTTTGGACTGTAGCCCGCCAGGCTTCTCTGTCCATGGGATTCTCCAGACAAGAATACCCTCCTCCAGGGCATCCTCCCAAGCAAGGGCTCAAACCAGCATCAGTGGACAATCTGATTCTTCATTGCTCTGGACATCCCATAAAAAAAAAAAAAGAACATAATGCACTGTGGTTTTGAGGCATGACTCAAGGAGACAAACCGTGGTCCATGATAAATATTCTAGTGGTGAAGAACACCCGTTCTGAAGTCAAACTGCTCAAGTTCTCATAAAGTTTCACTATATAAAATCCATGTGATTTGAGGCAAACTTTTTCATCTTCCTGAATCTCTTTTCTCATTGATAAAATGAAAATTTAACTTGTTCCATTTAAATGTGTGCAGAAACAGTGGTAAAATTCCACTCTGTGCTCAACTGGCTTTTGCGGTAACACAGTGAAAGAGACAGCTGTTAGTTATCCCATGAGAATGAGGACAGAGGCAGTTTCAGGTGTGTGGGAAGTGAGTTTTCCTTCGTATCCAGTTCTGAGTTACTGAACCAATAAAATGCCAGCTCTTCTCATCTTCATCATTTTATCAAACATGCCCCTGTCCAAAGAGCATGATTGTGAATTAAGGGAAGCAAGGGATTGGTGGAGGCCAAATTGTGAATTTATAACAAGAAATTGGGAACATAGCACAAATCTACAGAGCTGAATGAACCTTAATATTTCATGGAGTCCATTGGATGACCTGAGAAATTTTGAAAATGTCAGGGAAACATTTCATTTCAGATGGGCTACACTTACAAAGAGACCATTCTCAGTATTTAGGAGCTTTGAAGAGCTATAACTTTAGCCTTTCGGCATTCTAATACATGCTTATTTCAGATATGCAGTATCAATTCTAGAATCAACTTAAGCTGCATCATACTGTGAGACACCTCCATTTTTGTATACCTATGTTTGGACAATGTGTGTAAATAGAAGTGTATTCAAAATATCTTGTAGAAAATTCTCTGAAATTCTCAAAAGAGAATATAATATTTCAACAAATGATAAGGCACTGATCCTGTAGTAATTCATACATGTTTAATATACAGTGTTATACATATATACGGAATCTAGAAAAATGGTACTGAAGAATTTATTTACAAGGCAACAATGGAGAAACAGACAGAGTAGACTTATGGACATGGGGAGAGGGGAGGAAAGGGTGAGATGTATGGAAAGAGTAATATGGAAACTTACATTACCATATGTAAATGATAGGATACTGAAAGAGGAGCGCCCCAGGTCAGTAGGTGCCCAATATGGTACTGGAGATCAGTGGAGAAATAACTCCAGAAAAAATGAAGGGATGGAACCAAAGCAAAAAAAACACCCAGCTGTGGTTGTGACTGGTAATAGAAGCAAGGTCTGATGCTGTAAAGAGCAATATTGCATAGGAACCTGGAATGTCAGGTCCATGAATCAAGGCAAATTGGAAGTGGTCAAACAAGAGATGGCAAGAGTGAATGTCAACATTCTAGGAATCAGTGAACTAAAATGGACTGGAATGGGTNGAATATTCATTGGAAGGACTATGCTGAAGCTGAAGCTCCAGAACTTGTAGCTGCCTGATGCAAAGAGCCCACTCATTGGAAAAGACTCTGGTGCTGGGAAAGATTGAAGGCAAAAGGAGGAGAGGGTGGCAAAGGATGTGATGGTTAGATAGCATCCCTGACTCAATGGACATGAATTTCAGCAAACTTCAGGAGACAGTGAAGGACAGGGAAGCCTGGCATGCTGCAGTCCATGCAGCTGGAAATATAGTCTGACATGACTTAATGATTAAGTAACAATGAGAAGAATTATCAATTATAATCACACCCATAGTGGTATCTTGTGTCATTTGGCCATATCTCATGCTGAGTTTCCTAGAAGGCCTAGTAACATTGGGTATATTTTATTAATTGTGGGTCAAATCACCTGCCTTTGTCTTATCGAGTTCATCATATACTTGACATGTTTAATTAAACTCAGCACTTGTGGTTTTAAAAATAAACTCTGCAAGTTCCAGGATTTTAATAAACACTACAGTGCGGCTAGTTTCACATTGACTGTTTCTAGTCTCTAAATATTCTTCAAAGATGTGAAGGTTATTTCCTCTAGGAATAAAAGTTTCGAGTTCATCTCTGGTTTCCAGTGGTATTAGTTCACTTTTGGAGAAGAAAACTAATTTTAAGTGTTGGTCAGCTGTCTGATTATTTCAGTATGAGGCAGATTATTTGAATCTTCCTGTATGGCAATAAGTCCCAGCTGCTATTTGCATGTAGACTGTAATGTTTGAATGTATGTTCCTCCAGTGACAGGATCGGAATGTAGTTATTTATTTCATGGCCTCCCTATTGGCCACATGGCCCATCTTCATGAGTTTCAGCTGCTTCAGTTCATTTCAAGCCCTCATGCTCTTCTGAACCAATTGCTGATAATTTTCATCAGCAGTAATAGGGTTCTTGTAGGAGATACTATGTTTGGCACGGGAATGTGAAAGGTAATTAAATTTGGATGCCAAGTCTGGGGATTAACTGCACCTACATTGTCATGGAGAACTTCTGCCAAAAATTAAAAACTACCCATAAAGAGGTAAAGATAAAAAGACTTGAAGAGGGAACCATTGAGTGGACTGTGGCCTGTGATTACAAGGTCACAGGCCCCTGGTTTGCGGGGCCATTTCACTTCACTGTTCCCCCACTGTTCAAAGCCCCGGAAGCTGTGCTATAGCCTCATCCTGCCTTGTGCCTGATACTTCTTTGCAGACTCCTGTACATTCTGGCATGTTTTGGTAAATATAGTGCAGAGATATTTGTCATATTTTGTACATTTCTCATCTCAGTTCAGTTCAGTTCAGTTCGGTCGCTCAGTTGTGTCTGACTCTTTGTGACCTCATGAATCGCAGCATGCCAGGCCTGCCTGTCCATCACCAACTCCCGGCATTCACTCAGACTCATGTCCATCGAGTCAGTGATGCCATCCAGCCATCTCATCCTCTGTCATCCCCTTCTCCTCCTAACCCCCGGTCCCTCCCAGCATCAGAGTCTTTTCCAATGAGTCAACTCTTCCCATGAGGTGGCCAAAGTACTGGAGCTTCAGCTTCAGCATCATTCCTTCCAAAGAAATCCCAGGGCCTATCTCCTTCAGAATGGACTGGTTGGATCTCCTTGAAGTCCAAGGGATTCTCAAGAGTCTTCTACAACACCACAGTTCAAAAGCATCAAATCTTTGGCACTCAGCCTTCTTCACAGTCCAACTCTCACATCCATACATGACTACTGGAAAAACCATAGCCTTGACTAGATGGATCTTAGTTGGCAAAGTAATATCTCTGCTTTTGAATATGCTATCTAGGATAGTCATAACTTTTCTTCCAAGGAGTAAGCATCTTTTGATTTCATGGCTGCAGTCACCATCTGCAGTGATTTTATTCTCCAGGTATATGGACTTAGACAGGAACTTTGCTTTTCTTTATTTAAAAACTGATTAACTTGGGACTTGAGCAATTCAGTGGTTAAGATTTCGCCTCCTAGCAGGGGCTACAGGTTCGATTCCTAGTCAGTGAGCTCAGATCTCACATGCCTCACAGCCAAAACACCAGAACATAAACAACAGAAGCAATATTGTGACAAACTCAATAAAGACTTTAATAACACTCCACATCAAAAAAAAAAATTAAAAAAAAAACTGACTAACTTTACCCTATTACTTTATTATTGCTCTGAAATAATAATTGGTATATTTATTGAGCATATCCAATGTTTTTGATTATGCATTTACTTACAATATCTCATTAAATCCTCACAAAGACCTTATATATGTTAGCTATTATCCCTGTACTATGCATGAGAAGGGCTTCCATGGTGTGTCAGACAGTAAAGAATCTTCCTGTAATGTAGGAGATTTGGATTCAGTCCCTGGGCCGGGAAGATCCCCTGGAGAGGGGAATGACAACCCAGTCCAGTATTCTTGCCTGGAAAATTTCTTGGACAGAGGAGCCTGGTGGGCTACAGTCCACGGGATCACAAAGAACTGGACATGACTGAGCGACTAACACAGGCAAGACACGCATGGGTCACAGTTAGCTGAGTAACTGTTTTGTTATGTGGTAGGTCTAAGATCACAGAGATAAATTAGTGTAAGACGTTAAATCCATGTCTGTTTACCTCCGCAGCTCACTGTCCTTCAGCCTTCCATCCAGTGGCACCGCTCAGTTTAACTGTTTCACTTAGATTCTGGAAAATCTTTGTTGATTTTTGCCTTTTAATGGTTATCCACCCCTCCCAATTGCATGTCACGCCCTCTTTTTTTTTAACTTGTCATCTTCAGCCCAGGGGCTCCAGCCCTCTCTCCCTTTTACTGGAAAGGGTTTTGCCCCACTCACAAGCATATTTATATTTGGAATCCTGCAGGGTCTGGAGGTCAGGGATGGGTCATGGTATGCTCGGAAATGCATGCTCCCCCACCCCCCCACCCCCATGTCAGAATCAGTTCAAACAACTCTCACAGATGCAGCTTCCAGGCTCAGTGTCCTGAAGGCTGGGCTTAGACATCTGCATTTTTAATAGGTTCCCTAGAAAACTGCTAGGCCCGTGAGCATTTGAGAACCTCCTGATTCTCAGATGCAGAACCTGGCTGTATAGGAAGTGGAAAGTCAGCTTCAAGGCCGACTTGAGAGTTCTCTGCAGAGAACTGGAGGCAGGATAGGATTGGAACAGTCCTACCTGCCACCTTGGAGGCTCATGTAGGTGACAAGTTATACGAGATAAGAGATTAGGGGGGTCGCGGGTAAGTGATTAATCTCAGTCTTGTATTTTTGCAGGCCCATTCTCCTCCATACTGGATTTGCACATGCACTCATAGACTAGAGAGGGATGTTAGTGGACCAAGGAGAAAGTTCTGTTGGCCTGGATGCCACCTGGACGACTCAGTGCCAAGACGGTGGACGCTGTACATGCGGGCCAAGGCCTGATCGTAGGAGGTGGTCCCTATTTCTCAGTCCACTCCATTTTCACTCCGTTTAATACACTTCCGCATTCCAGTATTTCCAAAGCATCTCATAAGGATGTTTTAAATTAAATGGCATACATAATGAAGCAGTTCTTTCAACTTCTTTTACTGAGATTCTCCTTCTTGTAAGCCCTCTTATAAAAGCTGGGAATAAAGAAATGCCAAGCCACAGCCATCATGGAGCTGCCATCCTCGTAGGGACCAGACAATAAATCAACAACTATTATTGGTCCCATTCTGCTTCCTTTTGAAAGCACCATGTTACGTGACACAGAGGCTACGCCCATCCACGAGACCCCAAGTTTATTGCTACCCATGTTCTGTAAGACCTTACTCTTAACTTTCATTTTTTAAAAGGTATCAGGGCAACTCTTTGTGGTGTCCTTTTTTACAAGTCACATTGATGCTTTGGAAACACTTTGAGAATACATGTTTTCATTTAGAAACAAGATTCTCACTGTATTTAACACAGATGAAATAGGCCCCTTGGCTGTGCTGTAGTAGGAAAAAAACATAGGTCTGGAGATCAGAGACTTAGCTTTACATGCAGGCCCCCGTGTGCTCCAGTTGTTAGATTTTAAGAAAATGTGGGCATACTTTGTACACAACTTTTTTCTCCATAAGAATAGTGACGTACTTCTCTTTGTACTCAGGTGCAAGGTGATGGCTTTTATAAAGTGTCTGGTAACTTCCTCTTCCATCTGCATGAGAAGATGTTGCTGGATCAAATCATGAGTGGATGTCTCCCCACTGTACACCTTGAATTATTATTTTGCAATGTGTTACTCATCTTAGAACAATGTGGATGTTCACAGCTTTTGAAGGAAGAATTCTGTAGGAGTTAAAAGTCGGAAGATGACACTGCTCCCTGAGGGGTGAGCTGGTGCTCAGAAAGGTCACCACTGCTGGCGTTAACGGTGCCTCATGCTAGCCCCCCAAGTCAGGCAGCGGAAGGGTGATCCTGAAAGTCGTAGTGAAGTGGGTATCTCCCTTCAATTCCTTCTATTTCTTTTCTTTCTTTGTGATTGTGTCCAGCTTTTGGCTTGTTTGTTTACTTCCTGATTGGGGTAATATATTTGTAGTAAGAGCAGGGGAGTGGGATCAAGTCTAGCTCTGGCCATTAACCATATTTCGTTTCATTTTCTGCTCCCTGTCATGTCTCCAAAGGGCGCTGAGGCTCTCAATCCAGTCAGTTAATCCTTTTGCACCTCAGTTTTCGTTCCTGCAAAATTAAAGGCTTCCATTCTCTAATCCCTTCCAAATGAACAGGATTGTATTATCGCCCATACAGGGGCCTCCCGGTGCTGAGCTGTCACCATTTAGCTGCAGAGCAGAGCACATTGGCTGAGGTTGTTACCAAACTCAGGTTCGGCTGCTCACTACTCTAAAACCAGTACTCAAGAGGCAAGCGTTGATTGAAAGGAAAGGTTGCTTTATACAGGAAGCCAGCAGTCTGGGAGAGAGCATACTCATGTCCAAAAATCTATTCCAAAGATTCTGTCTGGCCATGCAGGTGGCTCTAGTGGTAAAGAATCTGCCTGCCAATGCAAGAAACTCAAGAGATACGAGTTTGATCTCAGGGTCAGGAAGATCGCCTGAAGGAGAAAAATGGCAACCCACTCCAGTATTCTTGCCTGAAAAACCCCATGGACAAAGGAGCCTGGTGGGCTGCAGGCCATGGGGTCTCAAACAGTCGGAAATGACTGAGCAGCTGAGCACAAGCAAGTGCAAGTTTTTATAGGGGAAAGGGGGAAACTAGTAGCTGTTAATTGTTTGGGGAGGGGGTCAGAGCCTTCGTCATCTTTACCTGTACAGACCTGCTGACTCTTGTGATGTTGCTTTAGATGCTATCTTGTTCACACAGGTTGTTCTTGGGATAACTGAAGGAGAAGCTGAGGGGAAAGATCTAGCCATCTGATAATTACTTACTCTTAATTTTTACTTCTTTAATCTAAGAAAAGAATCAACAGGTTAGGCTAGGTATTTTGTGATTAAAAGATTTGAAAAGTGTGCTTGGGCTGAGGTTAGTTAAGCATGGGATATCTGGTATAAGGGTTAAACTCTAGCTTTGCTAAATTGACAGGACAAAGAGACTCCTTGCAAAGAGCTGCTTACTCCAAAGAGCCACTTACAAGATCACATCTTACCTGGGTTCCTGGCCCCAATTTTCATACTGTGCACGGAGTTCTCATAGCAAGAATATTAGAGTGGTTTGCCACCATGAAATTTAAAGACGCTTGCTTCTTGAAAGCGATGAAAACCTAGACAGTGCATTAAAAAGCAGACACATCACTTTGCTGACAAAGGTCCGTATAGTCAAAGCTATGATTTTCTAGTAGTCATGTACAGATGTGAGAGCTGGGCCATAATGGAGGCTGAGTACAGAGGAATTGATGCTTTAGAATTGTGGTGCTGGAGAAGATTCTTGAGAGTCCCTTGGACTACAAAGAGATCAAACCAGTCAATGCTAAAGGAAATCGGTCCTGAATAGTCATTAGAAGGACTGATGCTGAAGCTGAATCTCTGATACTTTGGCCATCTGATGTGAAGAGCCTACTCATTAGGGAAAAAAAACAAAACAAAACAAAACAAAACCTTGATGCTGGAAAAGACTGAAGGCAAAAGGAGAAGGGGCAATGAGATGGTTAGATAGCATCACTGACTCAGTGGACACGGATTTGGGCAAAGTCTGGAAGATAGTGGGGGACAGAGGAGCCTGGCATGTTGCAGTGCATGGGATCGCAGAGAGTCAGACACAATTTAGCACCTGAACAGCAGCAACAACAACAGCTGGCAACTAGTATGCATCTCCCGCCCAAGGGTTTCCAGCCTTTGTCAACTGCACTCCCTGATCAATAAAAGTCTTTGAACAAGAATATCCACTATATATTGATTTATTTGCACATAACATAAATATATTACTGTATCAAAACTTGTATGTTAGAAAATATTAAAATCTCATTTTAAAAATAAGAACAGTAATTTAAAATGCAGTTCAAGTCTTTGCTTCCCCAACCATGCTGGATTGTCTGGTGCACCCCACTTTAGAGACAGCTGCCTTTACATCTGAGGTACACAGCTCAGCAGTGCTGGGAAATTAACAGTCAAATTCAAATTCAAAACCTGAGATGTGAGAAATAGGTATACTTGTAAAGCTCTACCATCTGTCTCTCTGAGACCCTCTGCCTTGATTATAACCAGAATCGAGAGTGACTGATGAAGGTGATCATACAATTGTGAGTGATCACTCATCATTTGCAAATGAGTGCTTAGGAACTACTAGGCACTCTGCAGATGGGGAGTCAGTAAGACAATCCCAGTGTCACAGTGCACTCCACCTAGGGACTAGAAAGCAATCCAAGGTTTATGCTGCGTTTTGTGTGCTGATGATATGTATTAGACCTGGGTTTGTACATCCCTTTGGATACACTGTTTAGTAGATTGTTAAGAATCTGAAATAGAGTTAATCTGAATTAGAGCTTTGAGCTATGTGTACACTATTCAAAACCATAATCAAAGAATTGAGCTAATGTCTTCTGAGCAAGCCTATAAAATTTGCAGATTATGCGAGGCTAAGGAACCTTTGATGTAGAATCAAATTTCAAGAGGAACCTAAATCATTGAAAAATATGAGCCAAAAACGGAGTTGAAAATTCAAAGTATATCTCCAGCCTTGTTTGCAGGTTCAAAGGTATCAGTTGCAGAGGTGCATCCTGTATGGAAACCTAATTTGGCAGCAGTTTACAAAAAAAGTACTACACGTATAGTTGAATTCAAATTTCATATGAGACAAACTGTTTGACAAGCTAAAGAAAGCTAATGTATTTTAAGTTTCATCAACGGAAGTTCAAGTTCAGTGCTACAAGGAAAGTGATGATTAAGTACTTGGCGCTTTTCAGACTATATTTGGAGTAGTGTGTGAAATGTTGTGTATTAAGAATTAAGGTTGGAGGGACAGAACAGAAGTGTGGCCAGAAGGGCGAGACCTCCAAATGCAATGATGAGACTTCTGAATTGCCCCTACTTAAATAATGAAAGAGATGAGTTTTCAAACATTGGCCAGTCTAGAATATCAACGCAAAGGTCAGGGGCATGTTTTAGTCAATCAGAAGACAGAACTAGAAGTCAGAATTCAGAATCAATTATTTGATTTTTACTAGAAGACTTTCTGATTTTGACAACCAGAGCTGTTTTTCAGTGGAGTGGCATGCAAGTTTGAGCTGCTGTCCATGGTAGCTTTCAGCCAGTAACCGAGATGCTGACTCAGCAAGAAGGACAGATGATGAAGTAAATGACCCACTAGGCCCCACCCACATGTAAATCCTGGGAGATGTTCAGACATTATATGTAGGTTGATTAGAACTAGAAACTTAATAAAAGTCTAAAAAACCCACAATGATATTTACAGCACCCATTTTGCTACATGCTAAGTATCGGGAGGTAGGAGGAATGATACCAAGTTTGAAATCAATCACTGCCCAAATGATTCATAGACACTTACTGTTTAAGACAATAAAAATAGGGAATTTCTGTTATCCACATAAGTGTTTGTTCATCCTGTACCTAAAACTCTGTGAAAATACTTTAAATTATATAATAAGCGTCAGTTCCCTTAGCTTAACAATCAGTTATCCATGGGTAATCTATTGCCCTATGACCTCATCTATTAAATAGAAATACTAATTATTATAATCGTATTATTATTATTATTGAGTTGGCCATGAAGTTCATTTGGGTTTTCACGAACATCTTATGGAAAAACCCAAATGAACTTTCTGGCCAACCCAATAAAATCATCATCATTATTGCTGTTTTATTTCCTGAATCCCTAAAGAATATTCACCCCACCATGGGAAGAAGAGGAGTACATTGCTTTAAAAAGAAAAACAGAGACAATGGCCTAAATTAATTAAAATGCCGGGGGAGGGGTTCTCCATGCTGAGTTTAGTAGGATATGATTTAAGTTATTTTGCTTAATTATCATTTTTAGGCTATTTGTGGACCCGTATATCTTGTTGCCTGTTTAATTTATGACTAGACTATTGCTTTTCCCACTTGAACGGCAAGAGGAAATGGTTTGGGAGAAAACCAGCCTAATATGTACAGAACAGCTGCCAGAATGAGTGGCTTGCTGCCCGGCTCGGTGGCCGGGGGAGGCTGAAGTGGATCAGCTCTGCCCTGTCTCGCAGGTGAAAACTGCAGCTGACGAAAATTCCAGTCCCTAGTTTCAGGGGACACAAGGGTAATTTTGCTGTTCCTAAAAAGGTATAAGCAAAATATTGGCTTAGCACAGACAGATGTTAAGGTTCTACTGTGTACACGAATTCATGTACTTGAATTCCCTTTAATGGCTTGGAGCTTATGGTGCAGGGTCTTGCAGCTCATTATGACTAAGTTGTTATGGGCTGCTAATTTGCCAGAAGCTGCTGTATCATGAGCTAGCCCAACTGCCTTGATGGGTCTCCTGGTAGTTCATATGGACTAAATGTGAATCTTTTCCCTTCTCCCCTGTGGGCTCCCATAATGAGATTAGCTTGTCTGCAGTGTGACAAATTCAGTGTACCAGATGCTCCCGGTACACTGTTCTTTATGATGGAAAAGAAGCCTGCATTGATAATGCACGCCCATTAAGATACTGCCCCATATTGGGGAGACATTGGAGGATGATGGCTAGGGAAGAGACTGATGGTTCATGGTTCATCTTGCTTCGACATATAACAGACTATCTCAACTGTGGTACAGTCATCAACAGGGCATTCCTGCAAGTTCTTGTTCGAATTTCAGGATGCAAATATGGATGTATTCCTTGTTAGATTTCACTTGACTCTTTCCCAATAGAGAAATTTTAGAAAGGAAAAAAAAAAACCAAAAGGTAAAGAAACTAACACTGAAGATAGGCTTAAATCCAGTCTTTGAAAATTGATTAGAGAAAGAATCACAATTAGATGTTCAAGCCATGAAGCTACTTTAGTAAAGAGGGTATTTTTAAATCAACTGTATTGTATGATAGGAGTGAAAAGTAGGATCAACTCTCCTTGTTCTATTTGTGTTTAAACAAGTTAATTGAAGAACATTCATGTTTTGAATGTATCCATATTACTACCTAAGCAGTGGGGAAATATATTTCATGGATGAAACAAAAGAGTTGATGTACATATTAAATACTTTGTCAAGAATAGGGAAGACCTCTGGGCGAGCTATCACTGGGTTATTGTCTCTGCTATGTTACTAACTGAGTAATCTTTAATTATTCACTTAACCTTTCTGATGACCAGTCCCCTCCTCTTTACACAAATAAATTCTGTTTCATAACCTAAATCATTCACGTGGTCATTTGAAGATAAAATAATTAGAGTAACAGTTAACAGCTATTATTATATAAATAGTAAAGTCATTATACTGGTATATCATGGTGCAATTATAGTTACTTCCTCTTGCCTGATGTCAGCCCTTTAGGTAACCTTGGGTCTCTCAGTCAGCAGTAGAGGTAACAGTAGCAATTAAAACCTACTCTGGAGGCAATGAAGAATGGGAGCTCTGAAAGATATAGAATTCCCCAGAAAGAAATGTCGACCATATACATGAAGCAGAAGACAAATGAGACCGTTTCTCTAGTTGTAGGAGCTAGTAGCCATCTGTGCCTTCAACCCCACAGGACTTGACTGTGTCCAGCTAATCATCAAAAATCTCTGCGGTTGACAGGGACATTCAGGGACAGGAAGAGTAGCATCTTGCTGTTCAATATCCTTAGTATGTAATATAGAATCTGTGTTAAAGCCGTTAACCTTCAGATGTAAAATGCAAGAACAAAATAAACAAGAACTAAGTTTTGTTAAGTATTTTCTTATCAATTAAGCAGATGAGCTAAAAAAAAAAGGACTCCTAACTTGGAGTCTGGAGATAGATGTGATGTTGTGTCATAGACAATAAATGATGAAAACTGGGATCATTGTTGGGTACACCCCTTCCTTAAGTCAAAACTTCCAAGCTGATTTGCCTGAAAATGCAATCTTGCTCTACCCTTAAACTGAACTCTGATGGCTCCCTGAAACACACAAGCCCAGGGTCAGCATTTACCCACTTCTGTGCTTTAATTCATGCTGTTCCATCTGTAATGCTTTTCCTCCACCGTTTCACGTGGCCAGAGGGTAAGCTCTCCCAGTCCAGCTCAGGACTCGCCTTCTTCCTGTGCCTTAGTCCGTGGTTTCTTCATCCTCACCTTTCTACCCTCTTTCTGTCATCTTTTCTCTCCTCCCTAACTGGATGTTGTCTTTGAACTTCATTTAAATCTCTCTCCCCAAAATTTAGTTTTTCACTGGTACTCTAGTTGATGCTGTACTTCCAAAGAATTTTACTAGACTTAAATCAACAGGATTTGTGTTATGAAGGGTCATGACAAAAATGTTCAAGTCATGAACATTGAAAATAGTATAAATCATATTTTTTAATCGAAGCCATAGTACGATAAGAAATGAAGAGCAGAATCAGACTGTTGCACCATTTGTATTTTTAAAAGTTATGTAAGAGTGTTCTTGTTTTGAATATTATAATTAACACTGTCTTGAATGATGCCAACATGCAATGGTGACAGTGATCTTATCCTGTATTTAGTCTCCTCTTTCCAATGCTAGACGCTTCCAGAAACACCTTCAGAGACACATGGATAAGTAATGTTTTGCCAGCTGTCTAGCCATCCCTTAGCCTGGTCAACTTGACATATAAAACTAACCATCATAGGATCCATACATGAACTAATTTTGTACCCACATCTTTTCTATTTGTGTTATTCATCACTTTGCAGAAAACTTGGCACATAAATATCTGTTGCCCTACTGTTAATTTATTCATCCACTCCATAAATGTTTATTTGGCAAGTACTCTGTAATAAGTACTAGAAATTTGAATGGAAAAGGTATTATTGTGCTTGCCTTGAGATCCATCACGTGAGTCATTACTCCAGAATAATTGGAGCTTGTTTGTTTCCAGGCAAATCAACACTGATGGCTCAGTCCCCATCTAAGGTTGCTGTTAGTGAGAAAGCAGTGTTGCCTTTGCATTTATGTGCCAGGCATTTATGTGCCTGATACTGTGGTAGTGAAGAGAAATTAAGCAGCAATATCACCAGATTACTGGAGACAGATTTTGATTTCCAGGGAGCTAAGGATCGAAGTCTCTAGAATCTTGGAGCCACTGAAGAAATGACATATCTCCTGGTTGTGAAGTACTGACTGGCACTTTGAATACTTCAGAGCTATCAGTAACCTTCCTAGGGAATTTTGTGTGAAGAAGATGATAAATCATGGGAAAATGGATTATTCTGCCACATGAATGATACAGCATAAAAGTAAATGAGAGGCCTTCCCTGGTGGTTCAGTGGTAAAGAATCTGCCTGCCAGTGCAGGAGACATGGTTTGATCGCTGGTCCAGGAAGATCCCACATGCCTCGGAGCAACTAAGCCCATGTGCCACAACTACCGAGTCTGTGCTCTGGACCCTGGGAACCACAAAACGGAGCTCCTTGCAGTCCAGATACTGAAGCCTGCCCACATAGAGCCTATGCTCTGCAACAAGAGAGGGCACTGCAATGAGAAGCCTGTGCCCTGCAGCTAGAGAGTAGCCCCTGCTCACCGCAGCTGAAGAAAAGCCTGAACAGCAGCAACGACTCACACAGCCAATAACTAAATAGAAAACAAACAGACAAAAAAAATTTTTTTAAGTAACTGACAATGCCAGTTTTACAGTCTGGCAAGAAAACTTTGAGAATTAGGTCAGTGAAAGCATGCACTTCCTGATGCTTTTCTCAAAATCAGAGAAATTGTCTTTATTGCTCTGAAAGTAATTACATACATTTTTTGGTGGCCAGAGGGAGAATATCTTTGAACATGGGAGTAACTGAGTTATAAACATCACACAAATTAATTGTTTGATTATATTGATAATGTTCCTCTAAACTTTACACTGTATATCTATAATTAAACAGTAGTAAAATTTGGAAGAAAATGTGGTGAGAGGATTAAGTTTCAGTTAGGTTATGTCTGTAATTTCAAATTAATCATAGCATCAGTTCACTTCAGTTCAGTCGCTCAGTTGTGTCCGACTCTTTGCAACCCCATGAATTGCAGCACTCCAGGCCTCCCTGTCCATCACCAACTCCCGGAGTTCACTCAGACTCACGTCCATCGAGTCGGTGATGCCATCCAGCCATCTCATCCTCTGTTGTCCCCTTCTCCTCCTGCCCCCAATCGCTCCCAGCATCAGAGTCTTTTCCAGTGAGTCAACTCTTTGCATGAGGTGGCCAAAGTACTGGAGCTTCAGCTTTAGCAACATTCCTTCCAAAGAAATCCCAGGGCCGATCTCCTTCAGAATGGACTGGTTGGATCTCCTTGCAGTCCAAGGGACTCTCAAAAGTCTTCTCCAACACCACAGTTCAAACGCATCAATTTTTCGGCGCTCAGCCTTCTTCACAGTCCAACTCTCACATCCATGCATGACCACT
>SJYA01002532.1:52151-72017 GCA_006410615.1 Neotragus moschatus
CGGCAAAGTAATACCTCTGCTTTTGAATATGCTATCTAGGTTGGTCATAACTTTTCTTCCAAAGAGTAAGCGTCTTTTAATTTCATGGCTGCAGTCACCATCTGCAGTGATTTTGGAGCCCAGAAACATAAAGTCAGCTACTGTTTCCACTGTTTCCCCATCTATTTCCCATGAAGTGATGGGACCAGATGCCATGATCTTTGTTTTCTGAATGTTGAGCTTTAAGCCAACTTTTTCACTCTCCTCTTTCACTTTCATCAAGAGGCTCTTTAGTGCCTCTTCACTTTCTGCTATAAGGGTGGTGTCATCTGCATATCTGAGGTTATTGGTATTTCTCCTGGCAATCTTGCTTGCAGCTTGTGCTTCTTCCAGCCCAGTGCTTCTCATGATGTATTCTGCATATAAGTTAAATAAGCAGGCTGACAATATACAGCCTTGATGTACTCCTTTTCCTATTGGAACCAGTCTGTTGTTCCATGTCCAGTTCTAACTGTTGCTTCTTGACCTGCATACAGATTTCTCAAGAGACAGGTCAGGTGGTCTGGTATTCCTGTCTCTCTCAGAATTTTCCACAGTTTATTGTGATCCACACAGTCAAAGGCTTTAGTAACTTGCAAAAATCTGTTTTGTGTAAACAAAGAAAAATATGAACAGGGACAGATTGATTCAAAACATTCAATTTCTCAGTATCTGGACTTAAGAGAGACATGATGATGCTTGTGGTAAGGATATTTCCTTTACTGTTATCAAGTGTTCAGCCATTGGAGGATTGAATGTTAAGAACTGGTAATTTTTATCCTTAGGAAATAGTCATTGAAAGGTTGTAAGTAGATGAATACAGAATCACATTAAATTTTTTAAAGGTGATTTGGGCTGTATCATGGAAAAGCGATTGAAGGCAGGTCTGAACAAGAGGTGGACACTCTTAATTAGGATAATAAGTTTAGGTTTCTGGGCAAAAATACTGGTGGCCAGAATGAGAATAGAATCAGTGGGGGTTAAAGCAGCAGATGGGAGAGTTATGACCCTTCTGTCCGTTTCAGTGTGGGGCTTTCTCCCACACCAGGCAATTTTCTGATACCCGCTGCCTATCCTACAGTCCAACTCAATTCTGAGACTGTCTACCTGGAGATGGAAACATCAGATCTCACAGGCTAAAGGCTCAGTCCCACCCCCCAGGCACTACCCTCCCACCACGCTTAATATGCCAATGGAAAGTCCAAGTTGGTGCTTGTTCTTCTAGCCAACTGACCAACTATAGATTGGGTGTTCCAGCAGCCTTCTTTGTGCAGGTTCAGTTAATTGGATAGAGTAACTCACAGAAACATTTTATTTACTAGATCATGGTTTATTTTAAGAGGATATAATTTAGAAGCAGCCACATGGACAAGAGGCATAGGGTAAGGTCTGGGGAAAGGGCCCAGGACTCTCTCAGAGGTGATTCCTCCCTGTAAATTTCCAAGTGTCCTCCAACCCAGAAGATCAGCAAACCACATTCTTATGAGTTTTAATGGAGGCTTTATTACATAGGCATGGCTTATTAAATTATTGGCTGTTGGCAACTGGCAACTCAATCTCTAGGCCCCCCACCACTTCCCAGAGGTCTGGGGGCCAAACTGAACTTTCCAACCCTTTAGTTACAATGTTGGTTCTCCTCCAAACCAGCCCCCATCCTTAGGTGTAGTCCAGAAGTCATCTCATTAATCTAACAAGACGTCACATTCTTACCACTTGTGAATCCCCAAAGGGTATCTTTGACAGAAATGGGGATGAAGACCAAAGGTACAGTTCTTATTGTAAATCACAGTATCACAGTGGTACTTAATATATCAAAGGCATATAATGAGTGACAGAGTGTGAGACAGAAAGAAAGAGAAAATCATGAAACAGATTATAGGAATTTTGTGTTGGAAATGCCACAAAAATAATTTAGCCTCACCTTCTACATTTTATCAAAGGCATTGGTAAGTTTGCTCTATGCAGACACACTACTGCACACTTTCTTATATTGACCCAAACATTATTTGAGTTACACATTAAGTCATCCATCCATCCATCCATTGAGAACACTGAAAGCTTCATAAGAGGAAGGCGATAATGCAAAGACATGGTTCCTGCCAAGAAGACATGTATATTCAATGAGGGAATGCAAGCAGGTAATTAAATGAATTCATAAAGCATTGTTGGCACTATAAAAGTCCTGGTCATTTTTTCTCTTGTGTAAGGAGTGAGTGGAGGTCAGTAATGGACAGAACAGATGGAATTAAATGAGTCAGTGTTGAGACTGGCAGCATAAAACTGAAGACAGAGTCATTTTCCCTAGACTTGGAATCAGGGGAAGAGTGGAGAAGAAAAAGTAGATATTGGAAGCAATGAGTGTAGAGTGAGCACTGTCAGAGTCCTTTTGTGTGGGTGTGTATGTGTGTGTGTGCACGCATTAAGTCACTTCAGGCATGTCCAACTCTTTGTGACCCTATGGACTGTAGCCTTCCGGGTTCCTCTGCCCATGGAATTCTCCAGGCAAGAATGTTGGAGTGGGTTGCATGCCCTCCTCCAGGGGATCTTCCTGAACCAGGGTTTGAACCAGCTTCTCTTATCCCTCCTGCATTGACAGGTATGTCCTTTACTACTAGTGCCACCTGTCATTTGAGGGACTGCAAGTCATTGATTTCAGCTGAGCCTGGGGCTCTGGTACTTCCTCTTTCATGCTTTAAATATTAGAATGCTGGTTTCTCCATCACAGGCTAAATATAGGCAAGGACATTGGAGCATAATTCTTCAGCATCCTCATTGCCTTCATGGGGTATATCTGATTTTGGCACTGGAAAAATTTAAGGGCCATTATTAGAAGGAAATATTTCAGTGGTAGTGTGAACTTGGACGGTGCACTGAGAATAATTCTGTCTGTGGTTGGACATAATAATTTCAATATTTTATATCTGGGAAGGCAAGAAAAACTAGAACAAGTGAGCTGGAGGCATTCCACATGAATGAGATTTGTGTTTGTATTTTCATGGTATTGTTCCTAGTTCTATAACTTCCGTTAAAACAATACAAGTCAATGCTCAAGAGTTTTCAGGCAGTGGGGTTCTGAACATTTAATTTAAGACAGACTTTTAGTTCTAGTCCCAGTTAATCTTTGGGGAAGCTAGTTAGCATCCTTAAATTTAAGATGTCTTAGAAAATAAAGTGCCTACCTTATGGAGTCAAATGTGAGGAATAAATAAGTTAATGCATGTAAAGCATTTGGTAGAGTATGATAATATGGTAAGTAAACACTTAAAGTATTGATTGTCATTATTGTGGGCTGTGACATAAATAACAGTCATTTCCAAGTAGGTATAGGCATAACAATCACTAGTAGGCAATTTTGAAAATGTACATCAGGGCCCCATTACCAGTAAAGATTTATTTTGTAGCTCTGAGTTATATACCAGGCATTAGAAAAGTTCAGAAATTGTCATGATGTAGGTAAGGGTCACCCATGCAGTATTATCACTAAATGTGGTATCCAGCCTAATGGATTCGTATATCATCTTAAACTCCCAAGAAATATCCCCTTCTTTATTTCATGGAATACTGCCAGGTAGAGGAATTAAGTAAATTACCAGGGGGTGCAGTAGTAAAGAATCTGCCTGCCAATGCAGGAGACACACGAGTCTTGAGTTCTGTCCCTGAGTCTGGAAGATTCCCTGGAGGAGGAAATGGCAACCCTCTCCAGAATTCTTGCCTGGGAAATCCCATGGACAGAGGAGTCTGGTGGGCTACAGCCCATGGGATCTCAAAGAGTCAGACACGACTGAGCAAATGAGCACACACCTTGATTAAACAAGCTTTATTTGGATATCAACGCATTGGTTAGAATTGATAAAATTTTACAGACTGGAGTTGGTCAGAGAGAGGTGTTTGTTATATTTTATTTTATTGAAACTGTTCTGGAAAGGTGCCTATGACTCCACTTTGCAGCACTGATTCCTGTCATTTGCTTTCCTGCTAGGTGACCCAGGGTGACACCATGGTTCTTTAAAACACCAATCTGTCAGTTTTGTAAACTTTCAAGGACAGCTCTTTGCCATAGTTTTTGACTCGTCGATGAGGTTTACATAGCTTTACAGTTGACATTGATTTGTTCTGTTCCATCTCGACATCAAGAACTGTTCTTCCCAGACTTATTGGATGCTTTGTTGTAAGCTTCCTATTATTACCCTGTCATCTGTTCCACCTTCCCTTCAGATTTGGCTTTGGAATTTGTCTCGGTGCGATGAAATTAGCATTGCCCAGAGTTTGCACTATGACATCAACTCATTCATGTGAAAGGGGAATTAAAGTGATGTGAGAAAAAAGGTCACCCAGGATCGCTTGATAACATGAATCCTTGATGGATGCAGAGATGAGGGCATCAGGCAGCAAAAAATTCATCTACACAGTGGAAAACTCGTCTTTCATCTTTCCTGCAGAGATTCCAGCCAGAGAACAGAGAAAAATTCTTAGACTCTGATTCTCTCCGAGGGGAACACCTGAGGATAACAGTATAAGATGATAATGACTATAATTCCCTCTCTAATATTTCAAAACATGTGAACAGTCATTTTGCTCCACTATTGCAAGCAGAGTCACTAAGTAGATGTCCTGAAAGCATGGAATCTTAGAGTCTGAGAACAAATAGCAGTGAGGGCTTCCCAGGTGGCTCAGTGGTGAAGAATCTGCCTGCCAGTGCAGGAGACACAGGTTCAATCCCTCATCTGGGAAGATTCCGCATGCCCCAGGGCAACTAATCCCATACACCGTAGCTAGTGAGCCTGTGCTCTAGAGCCTGGGAGCCNAGAGTCTGAGAACAAATAGCAGTGAGGGCTTCCCAGGTGGCTCAGTGGTGAAGAATCTGCCTGCCAGTGCAGGAGACACAGGTTCAATCCCTCATCTGGGAAGATTCCGCATGCCCCAGGGCAACGAATCCCATACACCACAGCTAGTGAGCCTGTGCTCTAGAGCCTGGGAGCCACAACTACTGAGCCCACAGCGCACATCTGCTGAAGCCCACACACTCTGGAGCTGGTGCTTCACAAGAAGAGAAGTCACCATGAAGAGAAGTCCACGCACCACAACTCGACAGTAGCCCCTTCTCAGCACAACCAGAGAAAAGCGTGCATTGCAACCAAGACCCAGCACACGCCCAAAATAAGTAAATTTAAAAGAAAAGAAATAGCAGTGATCTTCCATTGTCTCCTTTTACATAAAACTGATGTGATTGTGTTGATATCGGTGCTTCTAAAAACCAGGTCTCATGCAGGAAAGGTGGCAAGACGTGGGGAGTGAAATATGCAGGGCATAGTGAACCTCTGAATGAAAGAGACAATGTGCTGAGCCTCCAGCGAGAGGCAGAGAGATATTAGGCAATGGATGTTAGTCTTGGATGGAGAGGATGGAAGAGATCAGGGGAGAGTGGAGATCTCTCTCGGCTGAAAGGCTCATTGAACGAGCCAAGAGATCATCTGATAAAGCCTACAACAGGCACCAAAATGGAATGTAGAGGCAGAAGGCTGATTCCTTTAGAAGATGCTCCTATAAGGGCCCCAGGCCTGGAAATGATTGCTGACTTTATTGCTGACCCAGGAATTCTCTCAAAATAAGACTAGGTCTGGACCCAAACTGGAGAAGCAGGAGGCAGCAGGAAAGCTGACCGCATCTAGAGGTGTCAGGCTTCAGGCTTCCAGTCTTCCTCACAGGATTAGCACCTTCTGTGGCTCATCACTTGGTTTTCCCTCCTCATCTCACTTGGGTAAGGAGGGGCAAGCTTTCCTTGCGGACTCAGTGAGGAGTGCCCTGGAGCCTCCACTGTGGCAGTTGCATGGATCAAAGCCCGTGCCCCTCACTGCTCTCCATGCTCATTCCCACCACCATTCGTTAGCAAACGTGAGCCCTTGGCACCTGCACTTTGCACAACGGGACTACCGTTGTGTGTCTCAGTGGGTCTGATCCTCAGTATTGTTTTCTCCTACTGGACGGGGTGTTGATAAGGAAGCCTGGATACCTGAGCATGTATTGTCCACATAAATAGCCCTAGGATTGTTTCAGTTTCCCCTTCCCCCTTCAGCACAGTTGGTTTGCATCGTAAGTCCTTGGATTTCAGCAATCACATCAACACTGTTGTTGCTGTGTTGTTGTTTAGTCGCCAAGTCATGTCCAACTGTTAGTGACCCCATGGACTATGGCATGGCAGGCTCCTCTGTTCTCCACTACCTCCCAGAGCTTGCTCAAACTCATGTCCATTGAGTCGGTGATGCCATCCAACCATGTCATCCTCTGTCGTCTCCTTCTCCTCCTGCCTTCAGTCTTTCACAGCATCAGGGTCTTTTCCATTGAGTCAGCTCTTCACATCAAGTGGCCAAAGGAGTGGAGCTTCAGCTTCAGCATCAGAACTTCCAATGAATACTCAGAATCAACAGTGGGAAACACCATTTTTTACACCATCCAGCATCTCATCCATCTTCTCTGTTCTCCATTTCTGTCCAGTCTCTTTTCCAGGAATAAAATCTGACAAATGTAGTTTTGTTTAACGCTCTGTTCAGTCTAAATTTTTCCACGGTTTCAAACCTCACTTGTAGGATCCCAGCTGAAAGTGTGCCACGAGAGATCAAATATTTATTGAAGGAATTAATGAAACTGTGTGTAAGTGTTTTCTGATTTCACTTTTGAGGCTGAATTAGTTAAGCCCCTCAAGGGACGTTACATGTTTTTATCCATTTTAAAAGTGTTTAATAAACTCTATTTAATTGAGTTAAATGAATTATTAATCCAGGCTCTTTAGGAAAAAGTTATAAAACTATGTGATAATTTTTCTTATAAGAATCCTAATATAGTATGTGACTCAACAATGTGCTATTCTATTCCAGGAGAGAGAATCATTTAAATCTTACTCTTAACACATTTTAATGGACTTTGCTTTCATACAACCACTCCTTCTATGAAGTTTTATGATCTCCAAAACAAGATAATTTCCACTTGCTAGGGAGGTTAAGGTTCTCTGACAATACTTGCTTTTTCTTAAACATTTTGTCATGGGACGCCCTCTAATCCACCTGTCAGACTTTTTGCAGGGGAAGTCTAGATGTGTTCCAATGGTGTGACAGTTTCAAGTGTACAGCAAAGTGATTCAGTTGCACATATGCCGTGCTCAGTCACTGCAGTCATGTCTGACTCTTTGAGGCCCTATGGACTGTAGCCCATCAGGTTCCTCTGTCCATGGGATTCTCTAGGCAAGAACACCAGTTCAGTTCAGTTCAGTTCAGTCACTCAGTCATGTCCGACTCTTTGCGACCCCATGAATTGCAGCACGCCAGGCCTTCCTGTCCATCAGAGTAGGTTGTTATTCCCTTTTCCAAGGGATCTTCTTGACACAGGGATTGAAACTGAATCTCCTGCACTTTCCTGCATTGCAGGTGGGTTCTTTACCCACTGAGCCATCTGGGAAGCCCAGTTATACATATACATGTGTATATATTTATACTTTGTCAGATTCTTTTCCATTACAGGTTATGACAGTTCCTTGTGTACAATAGGTCTTTGTTGATTATCTATTTTATACATAGTAGTTTGTATCTGTTAGTCCCAGACTCCTAATTTATCCCTCCCCTTGCCCAGCCCTTCCTCTTTAGTAACCGTAAATTTGTTTTGTATGTATGTGAGTCTGTTTCTATTTGGCAAATACAAGTTCATTTGTAGCAGTTATTTAGGTTTCACATATAAGTGGTATTGTATGTATCTTTCTGTCTGATTTCACTTACTATGATAATCTCTAGGTCTATAAATATTGCTGCAGATAGCATTATTTCATCATTTTTTATGGATAGTAGTATTTCATGATATATATTCTTATAATGTACATATATATATATATATATATATACACATATATATACAGCATATGTTTGTCCATTCATCTGCCAGTGGACACTTAGTTTGATTCTATGTCTTGGCTATTATAGACAATGCTTCAGTGATCACCTGTGTGTGTGTGTGTGTGTGTGTGTGTGTGTGTGTGTGTGTGTGTGAAGTTGCTCAGTTGTGTCCGACTCTTTGCAACCCCATGAACTGTAGCCCGCCAGGCTCCTCTCTACATGGGATTCTCCAGGCAAGAACACTGGAGTGGATTGCCATTTCTTTCTCCAGGCGATCTTCCCAACTGTTCTGAATTCCCATGAAATCCTAATTTCCCTGGACAGTTTCTAAGTCACATTTTGTGTTTTTCAGAACTTTTTACTATAATTATTTTACAAAGAATTTAGTGTATTTACATTTTAAAATACATATATTAATGTATATGATTTGATGAGTCTGGGCATATACATACACCCAGGATACCATCACTATAATAAAAGTGAAAGTAAAAGTGAACTTGCTCAGCCATGTCTGACTGTTTGCAACACCATGGACTACAGCCTACCAGGTTCCTCCATCCATGGGATTTTCCAGGCAAGAATACTGGAATGGGTTACCCTTTCCTTCTCCACAATAAAAATAATAAGCATATAAACATATCCATCACCTCAAAAACTGTCCTTGTGTCTCTTTGCCTTTTATGGGGGGAAGGGGTGACAGAAACACTAAAAATGAGATATGCTCTAATAACAAAGTTTTAAGTTAATTTTAACACTATTGTTAAATATAGGCACTCTCAAGACTTGTTCAGCTTCTATAACTGAGACGTTATACCCTTGAACAACTTCCCATTTACCCCACTCCCTAGGCCCTGACAACCACCATTCTATTTTCTGCTTCTTTAAGTTTGACTATTTTAAATACCTTATGTAAGTGGAATCATATAATTTTTTTTTCTTTCTGTGACTGACTTATTTCAGGTTCGTCCATGTTGTCACAAATAGTATAACTTTTTTCTTTTCTAAGGTCTTCCTGGTAGCTCAGGTAGTAAAGAATCTGCCTGCAATGCTGGAGACCCAGGTTTGATCCCTGGGTGGGAAAGATCCCCTGGAGAAGGAGATGGCAACGCACTCCAGTATTCTTGCCTGCAGAAATCTGTGGGCAGAGGAGCCTGGAGGGCTACAGTCTATGAGGCTGCAAAGAGTTAGACTTGACTGATCGACTAAGTCTTTCACGGCTGAGCAATGTTGCCTTATATGTGTATGGCGCATTTTCCTTATCCATTTGTCTCAAACATTAGAGTTGCTTCCCTATCTTGGCCACTGTGACTGATGCTGCAATGAGCATGGGAGTCCTGGTGTCTCCTTTGGATCCTAATTTCATTTCTTTTGGATGTTTACCCAGGAGTGGGATTGCCAGATCATATGATAGTTCTGTTTTCAGTTTTTTTAAGGAACCTCCATACCACTTTACGTTTCCATCAACAGAGTGAGGTTTCTCTACCTCCTTGCTAGTACTTGGCATCTTTTGCCCTTTGATACTCACCATCCCAGCAGTTATTAGATAATATCATACTGTGGTTTTGATTTGTATTTCCTTGACAGTAGTGATGTTGAATTGCTTTTTTTTTTAAAATATACTTGTTAGCCATTTGTGTGTCTTCCTTGGAGAAACAGCTTTTCAAGTGCTTTACCTGTTTTCTAACTGGTTTCTTTTCTTAACTATTGAGTCATATGAGTTCCTTATTTATTTTAGAAATTAACCCCTTTAAATATTTTCTACCATCCTGTAGATTGCCTTTTCATTCTCTTAGCTATTTCCTCTGCTGAAAGGAAAAGCAACTTTTTCATTTGCTTTAGCCCTACTTGTCTGTTTTTGCTTTTTTCTCCTGTGTTTTTGGTATATCATCATTTATAGCCCAATTTATATCACCACTTCTCCCCTGAAACTGCCCAGGAGAAGGCCATCTTACTGGCCTTGTTACTCTTGTTTTTTTTTTTTTTTTTTTTGCTGGTATCTCTTGTTCCTCTACCCTTCAAATCCAGATAACCTTCAAAGAGCTTTCTTCACTGTTCTTTTCATATCTCTTTACAGTCTCACCTTCACTGAATTAACTTAATCTCACATTATTCACTTACAACCAATATTACACATTTCACTGAATATATCTACATTTATTCCCATTAGGATACCCACCAGGCCTTATTAGCAATGTCCGTCTCTTGAATGCTCTTTTATCTCAAAGTATCTAATACCAGGAAATATTCAGTCCTGGGAGGTCTGTTCTCCCGCCAGATATCAAAGTGAGTTAGAACTGAGAAAGGTTATCTTTCCACCCACATCACAGGGTGAGTACCTCCCACTGGAATAGAAGCTCCTTCACGGGGTGACGATGCCCTGGAGGACACTCTAGATGCCTGTAGACCATAGGAGTGCTCCAAGTTTGAGAGCTCCTCAGCTGTAGCTCTTCTAGTTACCAATTCTAAGGTCAGATTTCAGTTCCAAGCATGAAACTACAGTAGGACCAGTTCCATTGAGAGTTTCCACCCCCAACCACATGCTGTGGCAAAAACAGCCCTTCCTTAGGTGCTTGGGCTGGGATAAAGTAGAAATGACTATAAATAATAAGTGACAATGCAGTAAGACATTTCGGAACCCAATCTCTAAAGTTTATACAAATAAAAGCTATTTATATGATGAGTAAATGTGAAAGTTAATGAACTTTATACTTTATACTGACATCATGTGTCTTCTCTACATTAACAGATGGCTGTGGTCTCTGGAACAAAATAATTGACAGTACTGGGAATATTTAGACCATCCAGTATTAATTATTTCATTCAACGTGTCTCTTCTCTGTATCCAGATCTCCTAAAACACCATCTTTGATCTCATTCTCTTTCCTACTTATGAAAGAAGAATTTCTTTCCTGGACAAGGCTAATCCTTTGATCTTGATTACCTCAGTGTTTTTGCAAAGGAAGGAAGCAAAACAGAACCTAAGAAAGAGCAGTTTTGTCATATTTATGCAAGGACTTCCCTGGTAGCTCAGCTGGTAAAGAACCTGCCTGCAATGCAGGAGACCCTGATTTGATGCCTGGGTTGGGAAGATCCCCTGGAGAAGGGATAGGCTACCCACTCCAGTATTCGTGGTCTTTCCTGGTGGCTCACCTGGTAAAGAATACACCTTCAGTGTGGGAGACCTGGGTTCCATCCCTGGGTTGGGAAGATCTGGAGAAGGGAATGGCTACCCACTCCAGTATTCTGGCCTGGAGAATTCCACACACTGTGTGGTTCATGGGGTCGCAAAGAGCCTTAACACAACTGAATGACTTTCACTTTCCCTTTCCTCCTATACAAGGCAATACATATAAAGCACTTAGCTCAGTGCAGATACATTTATTTAATAGATATTTATTGAGAACCTATGATGTCCCAGGACTGTCCTAGATATGATATACAATGGCAACTCAGCGGGAGATGTTTCCTCCTTATATGCTGACTAGTAACACAGTCAGTAGTAAGTCCTCAGTGAATATTTTTCCTCCAATTTTATTATTATTTTTATCTTATTTTAATAATAAAATATAGAACTTTAGATGCAGAAGAGAAACCTCCTCCTTGCTTGAAGATCTTGACAGATAGTATGTATTCTACAGAAAAACGCAGGAGGAAAACTCACTTAATTCCGTGTTCCACATATGCAATGACAAAGTGAACATTTATGGGCGGGACATCTTTTAAAAGGCAATGAATATTGACTCAATTTCCTAAATGGAGAAAATGCCATTTCAGTTAAAAAGTCATGCAGTCAAAAGGAAAAAGTCACCCAAAATTAGCTCTATTTTTAATAATGTAGTAGTGAGCCGTATTTAAGAAAATGGGTAAAAACTTAACTATTTAGCTGTTTAGTAATATGTTTAATATGAATTTTTAACACAATAGGAAAAAAGCATTTACAAATCATGCATGATGAAATAATAGGTAATTCTTAAAAGCCTTTCAGCTAAGAAAATAACAGTGCCTAGAAATACCTTCCCACCTAAAACAACAAAAAATATATATGTACAAAAAAATTAGGAAAGCCAGTTTTCAAAACACTGAAATTGAGGCAATGAAGGATAGTGATTCTTTAAAAAAAAATTATTGAAGTATATTAGATATATATATGTATATATGTATATTCTTTTTCAGATTATTTTCCCTTGTACATTATTACAAAATATTGAATATAGTTGCCTGTGCAGTAGGTCATTGTTGGTTAACTATTTTATATATTATAGCATGTATGGTTATGAATGTGTGAGTGTATGTGTGAAAGAAACAAAACTCTATAACACAACTTTTATTTCTCAAAAATGCATTGTTTGGATGTTACAAAAACCTATATGTGTGTGTGTGTGTGTGGGTGTGTGCGTGTTATATGTATAATGTATAAGGCATCCCAGGTGGCACTGACACAGTGATTAAGAATCATCCCACCAATGCAAGAGACACAAGAGACAAGGATCCAGTTCCTGGGTCAGGAAGATATAGATACATTATATATATAGATTGTGTATATATATACATTTATTTATATATATATGTGTATGTATATTCAGTTATATATATATATATATATATATAACTCATTTTGCTAAGAACCTGAACCTAACACAACATTGTAAATTAATTATGTGCTTAGTTGCTCAGTCGTGTCTGACTCTTCGCAACCCCATGGACTGTAACCCATTGGGACCCTCCATCCATGGGGATTCTCCAGGCAAGAATACTGGAGTGGGTTGCCATGCCCCCCTCATAATATATAATAGTAGAGTTTTATTACTTATACAAGAATGGCAAATACATGGCATGTATTATTATTTCCTGTCAATACAATACATGTGTGTGCTTAGTGGCTCAGTCGTGTCTGACTCTTTGTGACCCCATGGGGTGTAGCCCACCAGGCTCCTCTGTCCGTGGAATTCTCCAGGCAAGAATACTCAAGTAGGTTGCCATCCCCTCCTCCAGGGTATCTTCCCAACCCCAGGATCAAACCCAGGTCTCCCTCATTGTAGGTGGATTCCTTACCATCTGAGCCACCTAGAACTTCAGTTAAAAAGGAAAAAAAAAAAAAAAAGATTCTTAAGAGACAAAAGCAAACGTGCAAACCTTACAATTGCCCTAGCTTACTGCCTTGAGAGAGTTTCCCTGCAGCAGTGGAGAAAGGGGGGCCCAGGCAGAACCCTGAGGACTCCCTGAGCTGGGGAGAAGGTACTGAGGGTCTAGGGAGTAAAGGTGGCTGGAATTTGCAGGGAAAACAGGAAAAAGGTGACGTCTGCACAGAAAGAAAATCCTTGAGGTCCATCGAGGGTCCCCTTAAACTATGCAGCAGAGAACTGAGAAGCCCGTGTACATGTAGGAACCACCAGAGAGCAGGGGAGGAACTAACCTGAAAGGATGGTCAGAAATAGTACCTGGTGCTCACACTGGGACCAAAAATACATGCTTACACTCTCCAGCCAAGCTGGGAAATCCCATAAGTCACAGACCATTGAGTACACAGAAAGGTCTGCCTAGGTAGGGTAGAGTAATTAACTCTGGACTAAATGATGCTCTGTTTCCTTAACAAGTCTTAAATACCAGACTCAGATGTATCAAATTAGTTCCAAGTAGCTTCACCATGTCCCAGAACAGAGCTTAAGGCATTTGCAGGTATATGAAGATGCCCAAAACACAACAGGGTAAAATTCAAAATGTATTATGTTCCATCAAAGATCACATGTGCAGAGAAGTGATAATGGGGCCCATGCTGAGGAGAAGAATCAATCAGTTGAAACTGACACAGATGCTAGAATTAGCAAATCAGGATAGTAAAATGTTTTTTTTATGTGTGTATTCCATGTGTTCATAAATTGGGATATGAAAGATATAAGCAATACCGAAATTAAAGTTCTAGAGATCTTTAATTCATTAGTGTTTAAGATCGAAAATATACTCCATGGGACTGATGGTAGATTAGACATCACAGAAGAAAGGATCAGTTAACTTGAAAACAACAATAAAACCAAACAATGGGAAACACAAAGACAGAAAAAAACTTTAAGTGGAAAAAGGAATCCATGACTGTGGGACAGTTCCAAATGGCCTAATGGTGGCTCAGAGGTTAAAGTGTCTGCCTTCAATGCGGGAGACCCGGGTTCGNAGACATCACAGAAGAAAGGATCAGTTAACTTGAAAACAACAATAAAACCAAACAATGGGAAACACAAAGACAGAAAAAAACTTTAAGTGGAAAAAGGAATCCATGACTGTGGGACAGTTCCAAATGGCCTAATGGTGGCTCAGAGGTTAAAGTGTCTGCCTTCAATGCGGGAGACCTGGGTTCGATCCCTGGGTTGGGAAGATTCCCTGGAGAAGGAAATGGTAACACACTCCAGTACTCTTGCCTGGAGAAACCCATGGACGGAGAAGCCTGGTGGGCTACAGTCCATGGGGTCGCAAAGCGTCGGACATGACTGAGCGACTTCACTTCACTTCACACTTAATTTTAGTCAACAAAGGAGAACACATAGTGGGTAAGAAAAAAAAATTTTTTTTGAAGAGCTAATGGCTGAAAAAGTTCCATATTTGATAGAAACTATAAATTCACAGATCCAAAAAACCAAATGACCCCAAGTATAGGAAACCCAAAGAAAGCTACTTGCAAAGAACTTTATAAGGAGTTATCCAACACTGGTGGTAAAAAGAAAATCTCAAATGGAGTCAGAACAAAAAGGACACACTATATTCAAAGACACGAAGGTAGGAAATACCATAGTTTTGCATTGTTTTGCAAGAAACACTAAGTGCAAGAGAAGACAGTGAAACAAACCTGTCTTTCAAAGATGAGGGCAAAATGAAAACTATTAGGCTGTAAATCAGAAATAATTAATCACTGAAGGAACCCCATTTCAAGAAATATTAAAAGAAGTCTTTCTGACAGAAGAAAAATGATACCAGATGGAAATAAATCTATACAGATGAAAAAGACTGGATATTGTGACTATATGTTTGGAAGGCAGCTTGCATGAAAACAAAGTCTCCTAATACGGTCCACCCATAAAAATGGTGTGAAAAAGTATATGAGTAGTGAGGCCACAGTCTCCAGCAAGCACACCCAAGATTAGTGTTTATTCTATTAGAAGTCCAAGGAGGTTTATAAATCTTGATTCAGATTGTCTTGCTGTGTTAGAGACTCATCAAGAAAAACAAGAGTGAGGACTCAGACAGTGAAATTATAAATGAAAGGGAAGTTACAACTGACACCACAGAAATAAGAGGCTCATAAGCAACTACTATAAGCAACTACATGCCAATAAAATGGACAACCTGGAAGAAATGGACAAATTCTTAGAAAAGTACAGCTGTCCAAGACTGAACGGGGAAGAAATAAAAATGGGAACCAACCAATCAGAAGTAATGAAACAGTGATTAAAGGCCTTTCAACAAAGTCTAGGATTAAATGGAATCACAGGCAAATTATATTAAAAATTTAGAGAGGCACTAACACATATCTTCTCAAATTCTTCCTCTAAAATCACAGAGGAAGGAACACTTCCCAACTCGTTCTATGAGGCCAGAGTTACTCTGATACCAAAAGCAGAGAAAGATAGAGCAAAAAGAAAACTATAGGCCATTATCACTGATGAATATAGACACAAAAATCCTCAACAA
This sequence comes from Neotragus moschatus, assembly GCA_006410615.1. NCBI lineage: Eukaryota > Metazoa > Chordata > Mammalia > Artiodactyla > Bovidae > Neotragus > Neotragus moschatus. Next base: position 67,724 of record SJYA01002532.1, read on the forward strand.
AATACTAGCAAACAGAATCCGACGACACATTAAAAGGATCATAACATCATGATCCAGTAGGATTTATCCCAAGGATGCAAGGATTATTTGATATATGCCACAGTCAATGTGACAAACCATGTTAAAAAAAACCTGATGACTCAAAATCATAGTATCATCTCAATAGATGCAGAAAAACTTTTGTCAAAACTTGAGACCCATTTTTTATAAAACTCTCCAGAAAGTGGGCACAGAGTGGGCACCTACTGCAGCATAATAAAAGCTATATATGATAGATATACTGCAGCATCATTCTCAATGATGAAAAATTGAAAGCATTTCCTCTGAGATTAGAAGGATGTCTACTCTTAGTACCATAATTCATTATACTTTTGGAAATCCTAGACATGGCAATCAGAATAAAAAGAGTCCAAATTGGAAAGAAGTAAAACTGTCACTGTTTGTAGATGATGTAATATTATACATCGGAAATCCTAAAAATGCTGCCAGGAAATTGCTAGAGTTCATCAATAAATCTGGTGAAGTTGCAGGGTACAAAATTAATGCACAGAAATGTCTTGCATTTCCATCTACTAACAACAAGAGATTAGAAACAGAAATTCAGGAAACAATTCCATTTACCATCACAATGAAAAGAATAAAATGTCTCAGAATAAACCTACTGAAGGGGGCAGAAGACGTGTACTTAGAAAACTGTAAGATGCTGGTGAGAGAAGTCAAAGATGACACATACAGATGGTGATACACCCTGNTACCATCACAATGAAAAGAATAAAATGTCTCAGAATAAACCTACTGAAGGGGGCAGAAGACGTGTACTTAGAAAACTGTAAGATGCTGGTGAGAGAAGTCAAAGATGACACATACAGATGGTGATACACCCTGTTTTTGGATTGGAAGAGTCAGTATTGTAAAAATGACTGTTGCAATATCTGTCAAATTACCAATGACATTTTTCATTGATCTAGAACAAAAATATTGTAAAATTTGTATGGAAACACTGAAGACACTGAATACACAAAGAAGTTTTGAGAAAGAAAAATGAAAGGAACTGGAGGAACTGGATGTCCTGATTTCAGACTATACTACAAAGCTACAGTTAACAAGACAGCATGACACTGGTACAACAAGATGAAATACAGACAAGTGAAATAGGATAGAAAGCCCAGAGAAAACTCCACACACTTATGGTCACCTAGTCTATGACCAGGGAATGAAGAATATACAATAAAGAAAAGACAGTCTCTTCAGTAAATGGTGCTGGGAAAACTGGATAGCTACATGTAAAAGAATGAAATTAGAACACTCCCTAACACCATACACCAAAATAAGCTCAAAATGGATCAAAGACCTAAATGTAGAACAGGATATTGTTAAAACTCTTACAGGTAGACATAGAATATTCTTTGATATAAATCACAGCAAGCTCATTTTTAATCCACCTCCTGTAGTAATAAAAACAATAATAAACAAATGAGAACTAATTTAATTTAAAAGCTTTTGCACAGCAAAAGAAGCCATGAACAAAACAAAATCACCTCTCAAAATAGGAGAAAATATTTGCAAATATTTGGTAACTATGGGGAAAAGGAGAAGGGGAGGGTTACCATAGAAGTTGTTTAGTCCCTAAGTCTTGTCCAACTCTTTTGTGACCTCATGGACTACATATAGCCTACCAAGCTCCTTGGTCAGTGGGATTTTCCAGGCAAGAATACTAGAGTGGTTTGCCATTTCCTTCTCCAGGGGATAGTCCAGACTGACAGACTGAACCCACGTCTCCTGCAGGTGAATTCTTTACCACTGAACTACCTGGGAAGCCCCCACTATTCGGGTAGGGGATTTAAGAGTGGGATTGTGTGGAAAAGTGTAAACTACTAAAAAAATCAAGAAACCATTGCGTAACCAAAGTAAAGACAAACAAAATGAAGATGAAAGAAACAAAAAAATCTGCTCTTGTGGAAAAGAGCAAGGGTATTTTTAATATATTTAGAGGACACATCAGGTCCTACTTTTTAAAGATTTCACTCTAGAGCGTCCCATGGTAGCAAATAAAATGCGCTCATCTTTTCTGGGAAGACAAAGCCCTGTAATGCTGAGAGTTTTCGTTCTCCCAAGTTGACCCTCCACCCTGTTTTTCAGTATTTTTCAGCATTCTTGGAAGTTTTCCCATCCCCAAAACACAAATGTGCAAATAATTTGTTTTTTAAAAGAAGTTTAAGCAGCCCCAAGCATCCATGGTGGATTCATGTCAATGTATGGCAAAACCAATACAGTATTGTAAAGTAAAATAAAGTAAAAATTAAAATTAAAAAAAGTTAATTGTGATATTGTGAAAAGCTTTTCTGAATTTTTTTAGATAAAATAAGTACTTTGCTATAATTATGTTTATTAAAAAACTGAAGTATATAGAAAAATAAAACATAAAGATTAAAATATGATAGAATCATCCTGTAGTTGAAACAGTCAAAATCCTTGATGTACTGAATGAAGCATTTTTCGTTAAAAGTAATCTTTGTACAGTGGGTTTTAGGTAGCTTTATAGAAACATTCTTCCTTGATTCTGTTGACTGTCTTATAAGGTGATGTATCACGTACTGCAAAGGTTGTTCACTTCGTAGTTCACCACATAATTAGACCTTTGTAATTTGAATCATTGTCCTCGCCTTTCTACTGAAATGTAAAGAATGAAAGATAAGGCTTTAAAAGCATTATTTTCCTTCATCTGTAATATGTAAGTAATATGAAGATGAAATTCATATATCGAGACACTAGTAGGGACTAAACTAGTAGGGACTAAACTCAATACTCCAAATCATATAAAGTTTCTTTATTACGTGTTTCACTTTTTGTGACAGGACTATTAATATCTGTTGGGTACTGGACATTTGCCAGACATACCACAAGCTTTTTATTCATGCTCAGTGTCTCATTTAATCTTCACCTCAACCTAATAAATGTTGTAAACCCATTTAACAGGTAATGAAACTAATCCTTAGAAAAAGTGAACAGCTCATTCAAGGCCCTGAGACTGACAGGTTCCAGAACTGTGATATGAACTCAGGTCTGTCTAAAATTCTCATCCTTCTTCAAGCCCACATCAGCAACCTCTGCTTCTCAAATTGGATGTCTTGAAAAAAAAAAATCCTAATTTTCCCCTTGACCATTCTGCCTTTTTTTGGTCTGATTTCCACTTTCTGTATAGCTGATAGAATTTACCTCTTTGGTGGTTTCATTTCAGGAATTACAGTTTGAAAGGCTGACCCGAGAACTGGAGGCAGAGCGCCAGATCGTCGCCAGCCAACTGGAGCGATGCAAGCTTGGATCGGAGACGGGCAGCATGAGCAGCGTCAGGTACTGGGCACTCTGCTCCTCGGGGCTGGGCTTTGCGTTGCCAGTGGAAGGAAACTGTGGTGTTTATCTTCTCCTTACAAGCTTGGCAGTGGCATTAGAACACTCAGCCAGATGTTGGAAAGGAATCGTAACCGACCTGATTTAAGATGTTCAAAAGGTGTCTGAAGTGATTTGTGCTTGAATCTCTTTTCACAAAATGCACACTTGCCCTGAATGCAAAAGACATGTCGTTTTACACAAAAAGAAGGCTTTGCATTTAGTGAGTTTGCTGGAAATGAGGAGGTGATATGTCACAGTCTCTCAGTTTGGTTCTTTTTTTTCCTGAATGATCAAGAGTTGCAGGTTCTGGAAATGAGAGAGAGAACGTTTTGATCTAACTTGCATTGTTTGCTAATATACAGTGCTACATTATAAAATTGCTCCTCACACATCAACTGCACATGCAGTTTCTGTGTGTGAAAACATTTCATAGATAGAATGATTATTCAATTATGGGTTGGTAGGAGATTATGAAATATTTAAAAACAAAACTTAGTCACTTGACCACAAAATAAATGATCTGCCTAAGGACCATGTTTCCATATTTAAAACTAGAAGTGTGTGAATGTGTGTGTGTGTGTGTGTGAAAAAAACATAAACAAAGCTCTATAAGATGACCTTTATTTTTAAAAGGGCATTGTACTTTCTTGGCGTATTGTTCTATATTGTGGTTTTGACATGCTACATTTTCAGGGAGGTATCTTCTCCATTGAGAACCCTGCCATACTCTTTCTCCTTCTGTTCAACTGCATTGTTGGTTACATCACTGCGCCCATAGTCCATTGTTGAGAACTAGTCACATGGCCCCTTCGTAAATGGAAATGGGCAGGGATTCCTAGTCTTGGGGGTCTATGGCCACTCTGCCCAGGAAGCAGAAATGTGAGTCTTAACCAACTACGGCCAC
>SJYA01002532.1:73442-90413 GCA_006410615.1 Neotragus moschatus
TGCTTCGGCATCTGAGTACCTGAGCTATGTAGAGCTGCAGATATAGATCCATTGTGATCTCTTCAACTCATCATAGACTTGTCTGAACATCCAAATTAACTAAAGCAGGATGGTCAAGAAAAAGGAGAAGTAATTTGTGTCCACTTGAAATTGTTTTCTGAAGGTTGACCGGTTGAGTATGTTGAGGTTAAAGTGTGGAGAAAAGTAATATTTGTAAGTGTTTATTCGATTTAATACAGGGGCTTGTATATATCAGAGGAGCTTTTTTTTTGGTGGTGAACATCACCTGAGAAGCTAAGTCTATCAGGATTTTCAGGTCCATAAACACTGTCAAATTGACATCTGCATCTTCGTTTGTTTTGAAACCCATTGCTTCACTACTGGTCAGATCACCTTTTCCATTCAGTTCAGTTCAGTTCAGTCACTCAGTCATGTCCAACTCTTTGCAACCCCATGAATCACAGCATGCGAGTCCTCCCTGTCCATCACCAACTCCCAGAGTTTACTCAAACTCATGTCCATCAAGTTCAGTGATGCCATCCAACCGTCTCATCCTCTGTTGTCCCCTCCTCCTCCCATCTACAATCTTTCCCAGCATCAGGGTCTTTTCCAATGAGGCAGTTCTTCACATCAGGTGGCCAAAGTACTGGAGTTTCAGCTTCAGCATCAGTCCTTCCAGTGAACACCCAGGACTGATCTCCTTTAGGATGGACTGGTTGGATCTCCTTGCAGTCCAAGAGACTCTCAAGAGTCTTCTCCAGCACCACAGCTCAATTTCCATTCATATTCCTGATATTTCTGTGGGATACTTTTGCATATTCTCCATCTTGTATTTTGTTTCACCCACCACTAGCCCTTGGTAGCAGCAGGTCTGGGGGACCATGCTGTGTCCTGTGTCTTAATTTCCAACTGCTGACTGGATCACAAATGGGACTCATCCAGTAAGCGGCCTGTAAGAAATCAGTCTTGCAATCTTGAGAATGTAAACTAGGTGACCTCAAATCTCTGATACCTAGTGGATTGTGCTAGGAGACCGTTATCATGTGGATTGGGTACTGGTGGAGGAATCTATGGTAATACAGAGTGATCCAACAGAGAGAGACTATGGTTCCTGGTAGTCAGAGACCAGGTTAGTTCCCATTAGGGACTGGCTGCATTTAGATGTTCCATCCATGAGATTACCTTTTAAATTTCTAAAATCTTTTCTCCTCCTTCATTTGATTTGATTGAGTTGATAATTTTTCTGATGTCTAATATTTAATGAATAGAATACATCAGTGAACTACCAAAGTAGACAGAAAGATTACCTCATGACAACTTGTGATTGCTTATACTGTATCTTGTATTCCTATCTCAACCTGTGATACATAATCAATAATTCTTTATTAAGTATATATTAAATAATAGTGCTTATTGCAGATGACATCTAATTATTTCTCCTTGCTATATAGCTATATATAGCGATATGATATGTCTTCTTCAAGCTTGATTATTTTATATTTTGAAAATGTCTAATGTATGAATCAGCATTTGAATAATATAAGCAATTTACTGATATTTCACTGGAGGCAATCCAATACTTCCACTGTTCTTTTTTTCTTTGTCGTAACCTAGTTATTTGCTCAGCTTCAGAAATACACCTTTAACAATTCAAGTCTTTATTAAGGGTGACAGACTAACCTAGTTAGCACATCACAGGGAATGTTTAAAAATAACAAAATAGAATGTAAACAATTTTTGAAAGAGGAGAACAGGCAAAGAAATCTGTGATGTTGTTTCCTACTTCTTGGGGATACTAAGGAGGCGTAAGAGAGTTTCTTAGAGGAAGTGAAACAAAATCAAAATTGCTTTCAGATTTTTCTCTTTTTATGTAGACGGTAAAAGTGATATAAATATAGTTTGGTTCTCCTCTGCCTTTATTGGTGTTAGGAAATTGCTCCATCTTATTCCTAAGGCCTCTTTCCTGGTAGGTACATTGACAGTTTAAACTTAATGAAAAGATGTTGTTAGTATGCATTTATAACAGCCAACTCAGTTGTCTTATTGTTGTTTACTCACTAAGTAGCATCTGACTTTGTGATCCCATGGACTATAGCCTCCCAGACTCCTCTGTCCAAGGGATTTCCCAGGCAAGAACACTGGGGTATTGCCATTTCCTTCTCTAGATCTTCCCATCCCAGGCATTGAACCCACATGTCCCCTTGGCAGGTGGATTCTTTACCAATGAACCATGTTGGAACCCCATANCTCACTAAGTAGCATCTGACTTTGTGATCCCATGGACTATAGCCTCCCAGACTCCTCTGTCCAAGGGATTTCCCAGGCAAGAACACTGGGGTATTGCCATTTCCTTCTCTAGATCTTCCCATCCCAGGCATTGAACCCACATGTCCCCTTGGCAGGTGGATTCTTTACCAATGAACCATGTTGGAACCCCATAACAGCCAACTTTATAATAGTCAATCAAATTATAAATCATGAATGAGACTGCTGAGAATCTGGAGAATCTGGAGATAACTATTGTTGCAGCAAAGCAACTTCTGCATCCTTGTATCTAGGGTATAAGTCTGCAAGTAGGAACGTTGTGATGTCTGAAACTCTTCATAGACTTTTCTATGTACCTTTTCACCTTCCTCTCTCAGCTTTCCTCATTGGTTTCAGTCCAACCTTTCCAAACTGTTGGATCCTTCTTTCTCCTACCACTTGAAAGTTTCCATACCTTCTCCCTAGTTCCCCAGAACCATACAGTTCTGAGTCAGGAATGTGATTTATATAGAGGCAGGCTTTTATTTAGGGTCATTACCAAATCCTTCTTGCTAATAGCCCACTTCTGCCTTCTGGCCAGTCACAGCTACTTGTTTCTCACCCACTCCTCAGCCTGAGACCTGTCGAGTTGGTCTTAGTTTGGCTGCCCTGGGAGCCACCTGGTCCCGTGCCAGGGTGGGGCCTTGCAATGTTCTTGCACAGGACCTGCCTGTGCCACGCCCTTGTTGTATTAATCATAGACCCCTGGAGCAGCATTTAAACTCATCTCTTTGCCCGCATCTTGCCCAGATACATCCTCCATGTAGTAAGAGACTGAACTGCATAACACACAGATTAGAACCACGTCCGTGACGGACCCATCCTCACTTCTGTAATTTCATAAATACACCACCTTCCCATCTTACATGGCCATAGATATGTGATCCCTTCCATCTAGAATAACCAACCTCTTTCACCTGGTCACCTGCTCCTAGGGATCTAGTTACCCAGCACAGGGCTCACATCCTTTTGAATGTCTTCTTGATCAGTTCAGATTGGGCCAGGTGTCCCTTCCTTTGTAAATCATTGGAATCACTGACAAAGTTTTGGAGATGGGACTCTATTAACCCTTCTAGAAATTCCTTGCCACAGAATGTTTTGGCTTTCAGTCAGAGCACATGGGGGATTTTCTCAAGTGCTACTGAAAGTTTGACAGATGTCTACTTAAATGTAAAACAGATGTCTACTCATATCCCTTGATTCTCATGGGCAGCCAGAACATAATGGGAGAAAAATCAAACTCAAATAATAGTTGAGTCTATCTTATGTTGTTCAGTTCAGTTCAGTTCAGTTCAATCACTCAGTCATGTCTGACTCTTTGAGACCCCATGAACCGCAGCATGCCAGGCCTCCCTGTTCATTACCAACTACCGGAATTCACCTTAACTCATGTCCGTTGAGTTAGTGATGCCATCCAACCATCTCATCCTCTGTCGTCCCCTTCTTCTCCTGCCCTCAATCTTTCCCAGAATCAGAGTCTTTTCAAATGAGTCAGCTCTTTGCATGAGGTGGCCAAAGTATTGGAGTTTCAGCTTCAACATCAGTCCTTCAGTGAACTTCCAGGANCTCATGTCCATTGAGTCAGTGATGCCATCCAACCATCTCATCCTCTGTTGCCCCCTTCTCCTCCTGCCCCTAATGTTCCCCAGCATCAGGGTCTTTTCCAATGAGTTGCTCTTCCCACCAGGTGGCCAAAGTCCTGGAGCTTCAGCTTTAGCAGCAGTCCTTCCAATGAATATTCAGGGTTGATTCCATTTAGGACTGACTAGTATGATCTCCTTGCAGTCCAAGGGACTCTCAAGAGTCTTTTCTCCAGCACCACAGTTTGAAAGCATCAAAAGCATTCTAGTTAGTTTTCATATTAAAATTGTGCCCTGGTATCCAAGATCTGTTGATTTGGTGTCCTCTGTCCTATGGAACTGTGGTTGATCTTGATCTTATTCCCGTATTTTCACTCTCTTCTGAAGATGATGATAATAGTGATAATTTCAACAATAATTATGTAATATTTGTGGAGTAATTTATGTAGGCCAGATCCAATATTAAGTGGTTTATATAGGTCATGCCATTTATTCCTAGTTAATCCTATGAGTTAATAAGTCTCGTTAATATCTCATTTTGTAGATGAGAACACTGAGTTTCAGAGTGAGAAATGTGCTTTCTCAACTCCAGCAGGTCGTCCCCAGATATTGATTTTGAAGACAGGTATCTTTTTATTATTTTTTTATTTATTTTTGGTTGTGCTGGGTCTTCCTTGTTGCACTCAGGCTTTCTCCAGTTGCAGAGAATAGGGGCTCCTCTTCATTGCAGCGTGCACGCTTCACACTGTTGTGGCTTCCCTTGTTGCAGAGCATGGGCTCTGGAGTGCTGGCTTAGTGGTTGTAGCTCATGGGTTTAGTTGCCCTGTAGCATGTGGAATTTTCCTGGACCAGTGGATGGAATCCATGTGCCCTGCGTTGCTAGGTGGATTCTTATCCACTGTGCCACCAGGGAAGTCTGAACCCAGGTATCTTCGCTCCTCCAAGCACACATTCAAACTGCCTCACTGTAATGCTGTTATTGTGTCTTAAATGGTATCTTGAATTATTCTGTAAAAAAGCCTTCTAAATGNCATGTGGAATTTTCCTGGACCAGTGGATGGAATCCATGTGCCCTGCGTTGCTAGGTGGATTCTTATCCACTGTGCCACCAGGGAAGTCTGAACCCAGGTATCTTCGCTCCTCCAAGCACACATTCAAACTGCCTCACTGTAATGCTGTTATTGTGTCTTAAATGGTATCTTGAATTATTCTGTAAAAAAGCCTTCTAAATGTCTCCAGTCAATTTTCACCCTAGAGGTAAAACATCTTTGGACTTATTTTCTGCTGCTTCCCACGTCCCCTCCCAATGATTGTAGCAGTTGTGAAGTTCTTCATCTGAGTGTGTTTCTGATTTTATTCTTACATAATAGCATATTGTGTGCTCAGTCCCTCTGTCATGTCCAACTTTTTGTGACACTATGGATTGCAGCCCACCACGTCCCTGCATCCATGGGATTTTCTCAGAAAGTTTACTGGAGTGGGTTGCCATTTCCTTCTCTAGGGGATCTTCCCGACCCAAGAATCAAACACAAGTCTCCTATATCTCCTGCATTGCAGGTGGACTCCTTACTGCTGAGCCACATAGAAGCCAATAGTATATATTATCTTTGCCTTTACATGCATCTAAAATAACTCTTCAGTATTCTCTTGCAAATTGCCAGTGGACAAATTATACAGTCTATAAAACACTAGGTATCACATTGTGTTAGTTTGTTCTGACTACTATAAGTGAATGCCATACATGAGTGGCTTATAAACAACATAAATTTATTTCTCACACATCTGGAGACTGGGAAGCACAAAACCAAAGCACAGGCAAATACATTGTTTGGCAGGAACCTACCTCCTGGGCCATAGTCTTCATACTGTGTCATCACATAATGAGAGGGACAAAGGAGCTCTCCGGGGTCTTCTCCATGAGGGCACTAATCCCTTTCATGAAGGCTCCATTCTCATGATCTCACCTCCTCATACCATCATATTAGGGATTCGGTTTCACCATATAACATGACTTTTGAGTGAGCACAAACATTCACTTTATAGTACAGTTAAACACATTGTTCTAGATTTCTGTGGAATAAGCAATAGTCAATTGTCTTCAGAATTCTATGTTAGATCCTAAAAATATTTAATAGTTATCAATGTTTGATATATGTGTTAGGGCAACTCCTGTATGTTTTTTTTTTAATTGAAGGATAATTGCTTTATAGAATTTTTTTGTTTTCTGTCAAACCTCATCATGAATCTGCCACGGGTATACATATGTGCCCTACTTTTGGAACCTCCTTCCCATCTCCCTCTCCGTCCCACCCTCTAGGCTGATACAGAGCCCCTGTTTGAGCTCCCTAAGACATAGAGCAAATTCCCATTGGCTGTCTATTTAACATATGGTAGTGTAAGTTTCCATGTTACTCTCTCCATACATCTCACCCTCTCCTCACCTCTCCCCATGTCCATAAGTCTATTCTCTATGTCTGTTTCTCCACTGCTGCCCTACAAATACATTCTTCAGTATCATTTTTCTGTATTCTGTATATATGCATTAGTATATGATATTTATTTCTGTCTTTCCGACTTACTTCACTTGTATAATAGGCTCTAGGTTCTTTCGCCTTGTTAGAATTGACTCAAGTATGTTCCTTTTTATGGCTGAGTAATATTCCATTGTGTATATATACCACAACTTCTTTATCCGTTCATCTGTCAGTGGACATCTAGGTTGCCTCCATGTTCTAGCTCTTGTAAATAGTGCTGCAATGCACAATGGGACATATGTGTTTTTTCAATTTTGGTTTCCTCAGGATATATGCCTAGGAGTGGGATTGCTGGGTCATAAGGTGGCTTTATTCCCAGTTTTTCAAGGAATCCCCATGCTGTCTTCCATAGTGACTGTATCAATTTACAGTCCCACCAAGTGCAAGAGTGTTCCCTTTTCTCCACACCTTCTCCAGCATTTACTGTTTGTAGACTTTTTGGTGATGGCCATTCTGACTGGTGTGAGGTGATATCTCATTGTAGTTTTGATTTGCATTTCTCTAATAATGAGTGATGTTGAGAATTTTCTCATGTGTTTGTTAGCCATATGTATGTCTTCTTTGGAGAAATGTTTCTTTAGGTCTTTTTCCCACTTTTTGATCTGGTTGTTTGTTTTTCTGGTATTGAGTTGTGTGAGCTGCTTGTATATTTTGGAAATTAATCCTTTGTCAGTTGTTTCATTTGCTATTATTTTCTCCCATCCTGAGGGTTATCTTTTCACCTTGCTTACAGTTTCCTTTGCTGTGCAGAAGCTTTAAAGTTTGATAAGGTCCCACTTGTCTACTTTTGTTTTTATTTCCATTACTCTAGGAGGTGAGTCATAGAGGATCTTGCTTTGATTTGACAAAGGACGCAAGGCTACACAGTGGGGCAAAGGCAGCCTTTTCAATAAATGGTGCTGGGAAAACTGGACAGCTACATGTAAAAGAGTGAAATTAGAACACTTCCTAACAGCATACACAAAGATAAACTCAAAATGGATTAAAGACCTAAATGTAAGACCAGAAACTATAAAACTCTTAGAGGAAAACGTAGGCAGAACACACTCATTGACATAAATCAGCTCCTGTTTCTTCATACTTTTGCATCAAATTCAAAGTCTGTGTTCTTTCTAAAGTACCATATCAAAAATACTAGTTATTAGTTTTACATCTAAAAATAATTAATATATAAATTTTATTTAGAAGTTTTGCATTGTAAAACAAATTAACTAATACATTTTGAAACTATTCTAATTGGTAAAAAACTGAAAATCTCTGTAAATATAATAAGTATAGAAGATTCTTTATGTAGCCTTTTTCTTAAATGCATATGTTTGAGAGGTGAAATTTCTGCTTCCACAAGTGGAAGCTAAATTTTGTTATTGTGTTTTTTTCTGTTGCCTGCTTTTCCTAATTTCTCTGAATTTTATTTTTCTCATCTACCCAAATGGTGATAATGCTCTTCTGTGATTTTATAAAGATTAAATGAGAAATGTAAGTAAAGTGTCTCACACAGCATCTTGCAAGCTGTTACTGGTAAATCTTATGTATTTTTTGCTTCTGATATAGATGACTTTTTCACTGAAGTCTCCTTAATCTTTCTACAAAAGGTTATAAAATGGCTCCGCTCACTAAGGTCTAAAACAATATATCAGCATAGCATCACATTTGTTTCTTTCCTAATATGGGCTCGAGAACCACATGGAAATTGACACAATGTAATGGAAGAGAGCTCAAATCAATTTCCCTCTCATGCGGGGCAGCTTAATGTGTCCCTGGACCCACTGCTGGGGCTGGAGATGGGACTTTTGATATTGTGTGGTTGTCAAAAGAAGAGCATTAATGTACGGATAACATATGCATGACAGGAAATACTCAGTAAATTTTTTACTGAGTACAGAAGATAAAGAAGCCAGTGACTATTTGAATAGATGTTTTTTGGAACGGGGAACAGCAGGAGATGAATACATTGCCCAAAAGATACATAGCCATTAGTCTCCTGGTTGTATAACTATATAACTGTGTTAAGATGTGGAAGGGACATCTTAAGATGTTGATGAAGACATCTGTGTATCCTTCAAGCCCATTTTATCTTTGATCAGATGCTGGACATTCAGAAGCTTTTCCAAAGTTACTTAAATTTATACTTGTCTGTTTACGCTGTCAAAGGATTGGAAGCCAGTGATATCTTCACGGACAAAAAACAATGAGCATTTGACCCACTCGAGAAGGAGGAACTTCAGTTGTCAAGACTGGATGCTGACAGGTCACTGAACACCATGAACCCTGCGTGTTCAAATTATTAAGATGTAAAGGCAGTGGGGGCGTGGCAGGAAGGACATGGTCACAGCACCAGAACTCTCAGGCTATGACTTGGGACAAGTCGTTTGAGTTTTCTGGGCCTCCGTTTCCTCACTTGGAAAGTAGGAAATATTGAGAATCTAGGTCTGTTCCAGCTCTCACCCTGTGCCTTTCGTCTCATTCAGACCTTTCACAGTACACAGCTAATCACATCTGAACACTTTAACACAGGGACATTACTTAAACTTGAATACTAAACAGATGGCCCTAGTGGTAAAGAATCTGCCTCTCAGTGGAGGAGATGCAGGAGACACGTTTTGATCCCTGGGTCAGGAAGATCCTCTGGAGAAGGAAATGGCAGCCCACTCCAGTATTCTTGCCTGGAAAATTCCATGGACAGAGGAACCTGGTAGGCTACAGTCCACGGGACCGGAAAAGAGTAGGACACGACTGAGTGACTGAGCACACACAGAATTAAATCATGAGGATGGCAAGACGTTGGCAGATAGATGGGTGCTTCAGAGGAAGGCAGATAGATGTCTACGTGTTTATGTGGGTTTGGTTTTTCAACATAGGAATTTCCAGTTAAGTCATGGTATGGACTTTATATTTGGGAAAACACAATTTAAAAGAGTTTATAAATATATCTTAAACTGTCTCAAATGGTCTAGATGTCTTCTACATTGACTGAAAACTGAAGTAAAGACAGGGAGCTATACAGAGTTTTGCCCATTGAGAGAACATGTGGACTGAGATTTTTAAGAAATGATCATTCATTCTACTTAAAAAAATATGCTTATGAAGTGCTGTAAGGACCAACAGGCTAGCAGGCACTCCTGTGCCTCAAGGGGAANTAGAGTTGAGAATTAAATTAGCTCAACTCTATTTAAACTGCCTTTTGGGGTACAGATACAGAGATGTATTTTAAGCTTGAACCTGACCATTTCAAACACTTATTATATTTGGCTAATGAACTAGCATTCCAGAGGGAGAAATTCATCAGAACTTTAAGTTTCCTGTGCCACTCCTGGGGTCAGAACAAAGAGTAATAAACTAATAAAGAAGCAAAGCTCCATAGAATATTTGGAAGTTTTTAGGGAAATATTAAAAACCTCAAAATACGAAAGTTTTAGAAAATAAAACATAAAGAAACTGGCAGCATTTCTGCCAAGGGGATTGAATTCGTCATTTTTCACTGAAAATTTAACTTGCATCATTATTCCCAGAGAGAATTCTTTCATGTTAAGTCAGAAAAGCATAGCTTTGGACCCTTGTCAGCAAAGTGATGTCTCTGCTTTTTATACACTATCAAGGATTGTCATAGCTTTTCTTTCAAGAAGCAAGTATCTTTTAATTTCATGGTTGCAGTCATCTCCAGAGTGAGTTTGAAGCCCAAGAAAAAATGGACTAATAGCTTATTTTTTAAATGTTATCATTTCCTCAAAGGGCTTTAGTTATAAAGTGAATTTTTTGAGATTATATTGTACAAATGATTTTTAGGAACAAATTTTATATGAAGAGAATGACACATATATAGAAAATTGTAAAATGTGATGGAGAATATGTAACATGTTTATATGGATGTTTTAAAAAATGTCCTAAATTTACTGAAAAACAGAATTTGACCAATGATTGTTGCAGGCACTTCTCTGTCTTTCTTAAATTGCCTCCTCAGCATTTCAGAGATAAACCCTTGGCTGACTTTTATATTTATTCATTCTCTTGGAGTTTGTTGTATTTTCCCACATGCAAACATCCAAATATGCAAAATAAAATGGCAGCCCACCCCAGTACTCTTGCCTGGAAAATCCCATGGATGGAGGAGCCTGGTAGGCTGCAGTCCATGGGGTCCCTGGGAGTCGGACATGACTGAGCGACTTCACTTTCACTTTTCACTTTCATGCATTGGAGAAGGAAATGGCAACCCACTCCAGTGTTCTTGCCTGGAGAATCCCAGGGATGGGGGAGCCTGGTGGGCTGCCGTCTATGGGGTCACAGAGTCAGACATGACTGAAGTGACTTAGCAGTAGCAGTTTTTGAATCCTATATAATTATACTACCTATTCTTTGCATCTTGCTTTTGTTTTTCACCCAACTGCCTGTTTTGCAGATGTGTTCATGCTGACATGGATGCTTGTAGTTCAGGCTTTTGTTTTCTTTTGTTTTTCACTGATGCCCCCTGGTTCATCATCTGATTGTGAGAGTTTTCCTTTCTCCTGAGAAGAGTATTTGCAGGGTTTGCAGGTTTCCCTTTGGAACATATGGCTTGGGACCTGGGTGTGAGACTTCTGGTGTATGTGTGCTTGTGTTTCTCTTGGGCACGCACAGCACTGGCAGCCTTGTACGATTTGAACATCTTCAACTTCCTTCTTAAAGTCCATGAGCTTTCAGAAGAAACTGTACAGATTTATATCCCCACCAGCTATGACTAAGCCATTGTTCCATATACTCAGCAAAACTAGCTACTTTCCAAGTTTTGTTGGCACTCTTGTTGCAAATCTGGTAGCTTTGAAGTTTGCATCTCCGTACCTTCTGCTCTGTAGAAGTTTTCATGTATTTATTAGACATTTAGGTTTCGATTTTTTTTTTTTTTTTCCTGTGCTGGGTCATCGTTGCTACTCGTGCTTTCTCTAGCTACAAAGAGTGGGGCTACTCCTCATTGTGGTGCTTGGTCTTCTCATTGCAGTGGCTTCTCTTGTTGAGGAGCACAGGCTCTAGGTGTGAGAGCTGCGGCAGTTGCAGCGCGTGGGCTCAGGAGTTGTGGCTCTTGGGCTTAGTTGCCTTGCAGCATGGGAATCGTGCTGGGAATCAAACAATGTCCCCTGCATTGGCAGGCAGACTCTCATCCACTGCACCACCAGGAAAGTCCTGTGCTTCAGTTAAATACCTTTTCATGTCTTTTACACATGTTTTTAGTCCTGATTTTCTTTGTTCTTAGTTATTTTCATTCTCAATATATTCAGACACTCATCTTCTGTTAGTTGAGGATGTTTACTACCATGTTCTTCCCGTTTGAGCTGTTCATTTTCCTGTGGTGTCCTCTGATGTACAGAGGGGCTGACTTTAGTTTTGTTAGGTTACCCTTTGGGGGTTCTTGCTTGAGAAATCTTAACTACTATAGTAGCATGGAAACAATTTCCTAAGTTTCCTTTTAATAGTTGTAGAACCATGCTGGGTTTGTTTGTTTGTTTGTTTTCTTTTTCTTTTTTTAGATGCGCCTTGTGGCTTGTGGGATCTCCGTTCCCCAGCCAGAGATTGAACCTAGGCCACTGAAGGAGAAAGCCTGAATCCTAACCACTAGATAACTGGGGAACTTCCTATATTTTTTATATTAAAATCTTTAATTCACTTGTAATTGATTTTTCTCTTCTTTTTGTTTGGTATGCGAAAGGTAGAGATTTATATTTTTTTCAATGTAAATAGCTGATTGCCCCAATACCTACAATCTAGTAGACTGCCATTTGTTCCATGAGCTTACAATGTGTCAGATTTTCACCTATGTGTGCTCTACCTCTGGGAAACTGGAGGAAATTACAGCTTTCTTATTTCAGTCTTCCTATTCATGAACCTGATGTCGATTCATTTTGTATAAGATCTTTCAATGAAGTTTATATATTTCTTCTTAGAAGCTTGGCATTCTTTGTTCCATTCATGCTTAGGCTCCTTACAGTTTTTGTTGCTCTTGGAAATGTTGCCTTTTTTATAAGGTGCATCTACAAAGAGCTACTTTTTTATGTAGAAATGCAGCTGCTTTTTAGATGTTGGTCTGATATCAAGCAAACTTGCTAAAACCTCTTTAAATAGTTCTGCAATGAGTTTGTAGATTCCTTCAGGGTTTTATATAAGAGATTATGACGATAACTGCATTCAGTTTTCTTATAAAATGTTTTAGCTCTCATTTCATTTTGTTTTCTTTCTGTATTGGTAAGAGGTGGGGAAGACCAAGCCACTTTTTAATTGATGGATTTCCTTTATCATTNCTGATATCAAGCAAACTTGCTAAAACCTCTTTAAATAGTTCTGCAATGAGTTTGTAGATTCCTTCAGGGTTTTATATAAGAGATTATGACGATAACTGCATTCAGTTTTCTTATAAAATGTTTTAGCTCTCATTTCATTTTGTTTTCTTTCTGTATTGGTAAGAGGTGGGGAAGACCAAGCCACTTTTTAATTGATGGTTTTCCTTTATCATTACAAGAATTGCTCCATGTTTTTTTTTTTAATGACATCTTTATTTGTATATAATTCATATATCATTCAATTAACTCATTTAAAATGTAAAAGTTCATGGTTCTTAGTATATGTATAGGATTTTGCAATCATTACCACAGTCAGTTTAGAACATTTTCACCTCCCCCCAAAAGAAGCCTGGTGCCCTTCCTAGCCCGATAGATTTATCTTTTCTAGACATTTTGTTCTATGCTGTGCTTAGTCACTCAGTTGTGTCAGACTCTTGTGACCCCACAGACTGTAGCCTGCCAGGCCCATGCAATCTCCAGGCAAGAATACTGGAGTGGGTTGCCATTTCTTCTCCTAGAGACCTCCCAACCCAGGGATCAAACCCAGGTGTCCTGCACTGCAAGAGAATTCTTTACCAGTTGAGCTATCAGGGAAGTGCGTGAGACATTTTATATAAATGGTATCCTGCAATATGAAGTCTTCTGTGATTGGTCCTTTGATTTAGCATAGTGTTTTCACAATTCATCCATGTTGTGTGCCACGTATCATTATGTTGTTTTTTTGTTGCCAATAGTATTCACTTTATCCATTGATCAGATGTTGGAAGTTTAGATTGTTTCCAATTTGGGGATAATATGACTGTTGCTGTGAACACTCATGTGCACGTGATTATGTGTGCACATGATTTCATTTCTCTTGGGTGTATAGTTACGGGTGGAATCTCTGGGTCACGCTATATCAATGTAATTTTTAAGAAAAATAGAGTTGTTTTACCTAGTTAAGGGCATTCCTTTTCCTAATTTGCATAGTGTTTTATCATAAAGAACTATTAAAATTTAATTGTTACAGATAGCAGTAACTCATTCATTTTTGTTGCCGAGTAGTATTCTATTTTGTCAGTGTAGCACAAAATGTGTATTCATTTGCCTCTTGATAGACATTTGGGTTGCTTATAGTTTTGTGCATTTACTAATGAAGTTGCTATGAACAAGTCTTATACACAAGTCTTTGTATAGCATATACTTTTTTTGATTCAGGTAAGTATATGCCTGCAGAATGGCTTGCCCATATGGCAGGTGCATGTTTAGCTTTTCAGGAGAATGCCGCTTTTTCCCAGAGTAGTTGTACCATCTCCAATCCTATCAGCAGCCTATGAGAGCTATTAAGCTACTTCCAATATGCTCATTTATATTTTTCATTTCTCTAAGTTCAAGTTGTTCTTATTCACATTTACTTTGGAATGTTGGATAATCGCTTATAGTTTTAATTTCAAAGTCCCCTTTGTATCTTTAAACCTATTAAATATATATATTTTTCATATTCTGATTCTGATAATTCTATTGTCCTCAGTCCTTGTGGGTTTTGTTCTTCTGTTTATTGCTTCTAGTTAGTTAGTCTTGCTCATCAGGACTGACTTACTCTTGCATGTGTGTTTTCTGATGACAGGTTCATGTTCCTGGGAGCTTAAGCATAGGAATTATTTGAGTCTAAATTTAAAGAGTGGTCTTCCAAGTAAGATGTGTCATTTCTTTGCTGCTAAGGATGAGAAAGCCTGGTGACTTAAAGCCACTTTAAACTAAATTATTTGCCTGAATTTGAAGAGACTATCACAAGTAGTATAGACATGTTATTAATCACAATTGAGTAATAAGTTCTCTGTTTTCTGATGTCTGTGATTCTCTGATAAAAGGTGCACATCATACTTGTTTTAATTGCTCCAGTACATATTGTGGCTTTAAACAGAAGTTGTTGACATCATCTACCTTTTGATCAATAAATGAATAAATAGAACACAGCAAAGTAAAAACAAATCAAGGAAAGACAACAATATACCTCCAAAGTGTTTAGTTGTTGCAAACATGAATTGTACAAGTATTGGTAACATAGGGCTGGATTTATTTGTAAGTATTCAGTTAAAAGAAGTACCTCTGCCCTAAACCCCACCTTCCTTATATCACAGAATGCCTATATATGCGGAGAACACTTACTTTGAGTGGCAAGCACACCTATTGTCTTTCTGATAGATTCCTATTATATTTCAACATAAGGAAGCATTTTTTAAATCTCTAGAATTTTTTTTTTTTGTGTGTGTGTGTGTGCTAGATCTTTGTTGCTACACAGGCTTTTTCTAGGTGTGGTGAGCAAGGTCTACTCTCCAGCTGTGGTGAGCAGGCTTCTCATTGCGGTGGTTTCTCTTACTGCAGAGCACTGGCTCTAGCCTGTGGGCTCAGTAGTTGTGGTCTGGGCACCCAGCAACTACATGGCATTTGGGATCTTCCCGGACCAGGGATTGAACCCCTGTCTCCTGCATTGCAAGGCAGACTCCTAGCCACTGGACCACCAGGAAAGCCCTAAGAGAAGCATTTTATGAGCGTGGAATGTCTGATGACTTAACCTACATAGAAACCTACATAGAAAGTTCTAAGACGATCCTACCCATTTTGGCTGGCCCTGTGAACAGTTTTCAAAGTTAGACCTGAAAAGAATTAAGCAATTTGACTGCAGATGTTTGAGCAGCCTCACAGGCAAAAGTTGATTTTGCTTACCTGAAATACCTGTTCGTAGCCTCGGAGCACAGGTAGATGAGGGGCACGTGTTTATCCAAGTTGCACAGATGCCAGGCAATTACATTTCTTGCATAGCCTGAGATTTTAAGTGAAAATCCAATGTCAAGAAGTAAGAAAACTGGAATCCAGAAATAAAGGACAGAGAGAGCCTGTTCCCAACCTCAATTTCCCATTGCTGTGGGCTTTGCAGAATTCACATAAATCAGAGGTCAGATGATGCATTTTTAAGGCTTTGTCATTTTCTAGAAGCGGTATGGGTTTTGATCCACACACAAAGGGTGAAAACGAAAGCTNGAAAACTGGAATCCAGAAATAAAGGACAGAGAGAGCCTGTTCCCAACCTCAATTTCCCATTGCTGTGGGCTTTGCAGAATTCACATAAATCAGAGGTCAGATGATGCATTTTTAAGGCTTTGTCATTTTCTAGAAGCGGTATGGGTTTTGATCCACACACAAAGGGTGAAAACGAAAGCTGTTGTTGTTTGTCTGTTTATTGAGAAATTGCCTAAGAATTCTGTAGTGACCTTGTCATTTATTTCAAAAGTGTAACTATGATAACCTGGCTGTGTTATCAGTTCAATCAGTTCAGTTCAGTCACTCAGTCGTGTCCAACTCTTTGCGATCCCATGAATTGCAAAATGCCAGGCCTCCCTGTCCATCACCTTCTCCCGGAGTTCACTCAGACTCATGCTCATTGAGTCAGTGATGCCATCCAGCCATCTCATCCTCAGTCGTCCCCTTCACCTCCTGCCCCCAATCCCTCCCAGCATCAGAGTCTTTTCCAATGAGTCAACTCTTCCATGAGGTGGCCAAAGTACTGGTCAGTACTTCAGCNCATCCAGACAGTGTTATAAAAATAGCAGAAGCAGCAACATTAACAGAATCAATTAATCTTTTAAATGAAGATCAGAAAAAAACTAATGCAATCAATCTCTTTGCCCTATTTATACAGAATTCTTCACATTGATATGCTAAGAATACTGTTAAAGAGAGTGGCCATTGGTTAAATGAGCCAACTGTTAACACTAATAAGAATGCTGAAATGAGTTTAAGTTATAGCTGGGCTTCCTTTGCAGGAGCAGGGCTTGTTGATGGAAAATTATTACACAATCAGCATAGATGTGTATGCCTTGCTGGGTGTCCTGCAGAGAAACATGCAGTTTTCTTCCTTTCCCCAAACATTTCTGTTTGATGAAAATCCTGACTTCTAAACTATTTCATTATAATTAGACATTGAGTTTATCTAGTTCTTGTGGAATTCAGGGCTATGGTCAGTCTTCCAGTCTCAGGGAAGGAACTGGTTTATGGACACCCTGCTACTTGGCTGTTTGAAAGAAACCAGTGTGAGCCTGGATGTATCTCCTGTTCCACAATGGTGTTCATGCAGGAAAAAAACGTCCTTCAGACTCAGTTCATGGTGAGTCCAACAAATGGCAGGTAACTGGTGTGGATTCAGGATATTTTAGGAACATTGCTGGTGACGACAGAGAGTCTTTGTTATTGTTGTTGTTTAGCTGCTGAATT
>SJYA01002532.1:100354-119391 GCA_006410615.1 Neotragus moschatus
TTTAGCCAGAGCACACTGGACTAGGCCCTTTTCCTAAGTCCAGAATCCCTAGTTCTAATAAGGTAATCACTTTTTCCATTAATTCCTGTCCCAACAAATGGAGTAAGCCTGTAATGACAACTATGTCTGCAGCATGTGTTACATTGTCCATATAGTAAGTTATTTGAAAGATAGTGAAAATTTGTTAGTTACTTAGTCATGTCCGACTCTTTTTGACTCCATGGTCTGTAGCTTGCCAGGCTCCTCTGTCCATGGATTTCTCCAGGCAGTAATTCTGGAGTGGGTTGCCATTCCCTTCTCCAGGGGATCTTCCCAGCCCAGGAATTGAAGCTGGGTCTCCTGCATTGCAAGAGGATTCTTTACCTTCTGAGCCCTAAGCGAAGATAGTTTAGTGTAAACTATGTAAAATATGTGTGTGTGCAATTTAATAGTATTTTTTACCCTAGGTGTGGAAAACCAGTATATGTTCACCTAAGGGTGAACTAGTACAGGTTCACCCTGGGGCTTCCCAGGTGGCGCTAGTGGTAAAGAACCTTCCTGCCAATACAGGAGATATAAGAGATGCACATTCCATTCCTGGGTCAGGGAGATCCTCTGGAGGAGGAAATGGCAACTCACTCCAGTATTATTGCCTGGGGAATCCCCATGGACAGAGGAGCCTAGTGGGCTATAGTCCATAGGGTCATAAAGAGTAAGACACGACTGAAGCAACTTAGCATATTTGCATATGGATGATTAGCAGTTAAGAATAACAGCCAAGAGTCCATAATCTAGGTAGGTCACTGAGTCCTTCAAAACAGCTACCAAGAGCCATACCAGTGAGTTTTGCCAATGCAGAAGGGATGCTGGAGACATGTATTCACAGATGAGATGAGCATGCTTATAAATGTTGGCAAGGCCCTACCACCCTTGTGTGACAAATTGTCAGATCCTAGAAAATCCTGTACTCTAAGACGGGGTGCAGTGCTCGGGGCTTGAGGTCTAAAGTCTTGTAGGTTCAGATCTCCCCAGCTGTAGAGGACTCCGTTTCCTGGACTGACTGGAGGTTGATGAGCATTCCTGCCATTTGCTGATGACGAATGCTGCTGTGTCCAGCTTAACGTGAACCTCAGCTTTCCCCTGAAAATTGCTGGCCACCAGCCTAAAAGCAGAAAGACTACCCCTAGCCATAAACACAGGCTGTGACCTTTGTGTCTGCTGGGCAACGATGCCAAAATGGTTGTAAAACTGGATGCTTTTAAACCACATGATTGGAACAGGATTATTCCTCTCCCACCCATTTCTATTGATATTTACTACAAGAATCTTTCAATTGTCATTTTCCTTATGTGTGTAGATATTATTCTGGAATCCTCACCTCACACTGGCTTCCCAGCTAGAATTCTAAAGTTGAGGTGGGCACTTAGAGAAGTAAGAGCCGAAGGAACAGTTGAACTCAAGGAAAATCTAAGATGCCCATTTGGTAGCAAGATTTTGGTATCTGAAACTAAGCTATCTTCAAGGTACAGTATAGCTTGAAGCTCAGGGAAAGGATACAGCTTAGAAAGCAGCCTCGTGGCATCTAGAATGTTGTTTTTGAGATAAATTATTATTTCTAAATAATGTAGGAATGTTAATCAGTACAAAAGGATTTTGACAATTTGGTTCTAGATATTTAAGGTGCATATTGTTCTGAGTAATTTTTGAAAACAATAAACCAAAGCAAGATCTTTTAAATCCATGATGTTAGATTGTTTGAAATACAATTAATCTCTCTACAGCCCTTTTTTATGAAAATATTTATAAATCTATGTGATACTTTGCTCTGAATAAAGCTTAATCTATCTGCACGATCTTAGGTTACTTGGAACTTCCCATTCATATTCATGGTTTTGCTAAAGATCTAGTAAATCCATTGCATGCTTTGTATTTAGGAGACTACAAAATGCATTTCCAAACTAAGCTTTATTTGATTATGCTCCCATGAGGATATTGCTTTTTATTGAATCATTTTTTTCCCTGTGAATTTCTCTTGAGCACCAAAGCAGAGTTTAAAAAATAGATCAGAGATGGCTTGAGTTTGTAAACCATACATAGTGTGTAGTTCTTATTTATGAGCTATAGAATAATTTCCTTTTTTTGTTCTCCTTCTCTGAATAGCTACAAATAACATCTTCATCGAAAGAAGATTTTGACTTAGGAGCATTTGATTTTTTAACAGAAATTAGATAATCTATGTATTAGCTTTCCCAAACATAACAATATCTCTGTTTTTTGTTTGTTTGTTTGTTTTTTAAAGAATATTTTTACATACCTGGTAGTGTTACAGGGAAGAACAAAATCTGACTCCATGTTGAATCTGTCTCTTTAACTGTTGTTTTCCATTTCTCTTGTTTACTAAAAGGATACTGGCTATACATAATGGTTTGCCTCAGGAAACCCTGCCAAAATGCCTTTGTTCAGGACCCTGTCCAGCTGTGGATGGCTGGTCATTCCAGGAGATGTTTACAAGATTTATGACCTTTGTACTTTCCTTCCTTACCTCCTTTCCCTCTCTGTTTTGTAAAAGAACCCAGCATCCAAACCCTGATAAGATGGTTGTTTTGGAGACAGTAGTCTCCCATCTTCTCCATCTGCAATCTTTCCAAATAAAATCTTTACCCTATGCCTCAATATCTTGACTCCCATTTATTGGCCTTCCTGCTGCAAGCAGAGGGAGTCTGGACTTAGTAACAATAATAGTACATTCAAGGTTAAGCCTTGTTCCCTCATTTGGGCAGGGTGTATATAATTAACATTCCTATTTTGATTTGGAAAGACCTCTTGTAGAATAGAAGCAGCTCTGCCCGAGTCAAACCTTGATTTCCTTCACATTTTGGTCAGGGATAAGCAAACTTTGGGCTTCCCAGGTGGCACTAGTGGTAAAGAACTTGCCTGAGAGTGCTGGAGAAGTAAGATGCATGGGTTAGTGCCTGGCAGCCCATGCCAGTATTTTTGCCTGGAGAATCCCACGAACAGAGGAGTCTGGCAGGCTATAGTCCATTGCAGAGTCTGACACAACTTGGTACACTTACAAGCCACCTTTACTCCTCCAGATCTTGCAGCAGGTAAAGGCAGGTGTGCCTAAGCATGCTTGTCTGCTTACTGCCACTGACTGCAAGCATTCATTTTCCATGGTTAGCACAGAGGGAGCCTGCGGTTTACTCTTCCCAAATATTTTCATCACCGCACTGGTATCAACATGGGCCTGCTGCCTCCTATTAGAGGATCAAAACCTCAGGTCTGTTGCCTGAAGCTGCAGACAAACTGCCAACCTCAGGCAGCTCTGCCTTGTCCCAGTGGCCATTAGGGCCACCTCCATGCTGATGATAAGAAGCTGCTTGGTGTCCCCAATAAAATCAGGCTAGATCGGTCTTAATTCAAAGAAATGCCAGCCACACCTGAGTGCCTTATCATACCCAGCAAATATGTTAATGCTTGGGCTTCCCCGAAGGCTCAGCAGATAAGGAATCTGCCTGCCATAAAGGAGACACACGGGATGCTGGTTAGATCCTGGGTTGGGGAAGATCCCCTGTAGAAAGAAATGGCAGCCCACTCCAGTATTCTTGCCTGGAAAATCCCACCGACAGAGGAGCCTGACACGTTACCATTGATGTGGTCACAAAGAGTCGGACACAACTGAGCACCAGGCATGTGCTGAGGCTTAATTGACTTTATTTGTCTATCGTCTTCATAAGACCATATGCACATGTACAGGAGAAAGGACATGGATGCTCACATCCTATGTGGCCTGGTCCAGACTCTGTCCTATGTGTCCAGCTGGGAATGGTCATTTTCCCTGACGCAGAGTCAGACTGAGTTGGTCAGAGTTCGGGGTCAGTGTGTATCTGGCCACCCGGGACAGAGTTTTGTGAGGACCTTGGCCAAGTTCAGAAGTCTGGTACCAGCCCTGCATCCTGCACCTCCCTTTTGATGGTTTCCGAGACCCTGATTCTCATAATCAGGGTCTGTTCCAATTCCTCTGATACATTTCAATTACTTTGACTTTCTAAAACCTCCAGGGAGATGGAGGACTAACTCCTGAATATATTTAATCAGAAATTTCATTTTAAGTGAATCGTTGGGAATAAATACTCTTCATTTCATGGGCCGCTCTGTTTTACTTGATGAACCCAAAGTAAGCATACAAATGAAAAGCTGGTCAAGAGCATGACTTTGAAGCTCTGAGAATAATCAGTGTTCCAAAAAGCCTCTGTGCCTACAGCCCAAGGCAGGCTTCATTTGAATTTACCGCGATGCCTCCTTGATGGATGATGTTGTCATTTGCCACAAGTACAATTGCGGGAATAACAGTATGTTCATTCTTTCTGAACCCTGTATGAGACTGATTGTGAAACTGACATTGATTGAGAAGTCCCCTGGGAGCTCTTAAATGTGCCTCCCTTTATATGTATGCTCATACAGCATGGTTTCTTTCTTTCTTTCTTTCTTTTCCACAGAACCTGTTCAAGTTTATTTACTTTTCATGAGAAATCTTTTAAATTCTGTTTAGAAAAGAATGCTCCAGACCTGTAAGACATCTCCTATCCAAGTCACAAACTGTTGCCATTACCTCAATGACACCCTCGGGTATCTGCTAGGAAGACATTCGTTAGGCAAATGCTTATTGTGTGTCTCGGTGCCCGCTGTTCTCTGTTAAGTGCCCAGGGAAATATAAAGCATAAAATCACCCTCTCTTCTCTTCTCTAAGAAGATACAGTAAAATTTCAAAGGTAGGCTTGTACGAAATGTTAAATATGGTGACATTGTCACTTAGAAGAGTGTTATCCAGTAACAGAATGCTTGGGAGAATCTTTAACTGGAGTAGCATCAACAACAACAAGAGTCCCAAAGATGCATCCTGGCATGCTGTGGAAGTCGCCAGTGGAACAGACAGTGATGGCTGATGGGACAGCTCCCGTCTGTGCTTCGGATGATCCAAAGTGAAACAGGCAGGAAACGGGAAAGGTGATCTTGAGAATTTGGAGATCAGGCAAGAGGGTATAGGAGGTTAGCTGAGGTGGGAGGATGCTAGGACATGTAGAGCTTGGGTTAGAGGGGTGTGGGAGCCATGGACAGGCTGGCAGGTGCCCTGTGGGGGTCAGGTCAAGCCTTGACAACTGTGCCAGTGTGAGCTGAAGTCTGCCATGATGTGCTTGTGCAAGAGCTTCTCTGCATTTCCACAACTAGCACTGATGTGTGCAGGTGTGTGAGTCCTACAGGCACGAAGCTGAGACGGGTGTCTGATCTGGACCCTTTGTGCTTGAGGCCAAACTCTGCCATTTATAGGCTCAGGGATTTGGAGCATGACATTGCCCTTTGTATTTTTTTTTTTTTTCCTTTTATGCTGATAAAGTGAGAAGTGAGAAAATCATAGTCACTCAGTTGTGTCCGACTCTTTGAGACCCCATGTAATGTAGCCCACCAGGTTCCTTTGTCCATGGGATTCTCCAAGCAAGAATACTGGAGTGAGTAGCCATTCCCTTCTGTGGGACATCTTCCTGACCCAGGGATTGAACCTGGGTCTCCTGCATTACAGATGGATTCTTTACTTACTGAGCCACCAGGAAAGCCCATGGTGGTAAAATATAAATAACATAAAATTTGTCATCTTAACCATTTAAAGTGTGCAGTTCAATACAACAAAGAACATGCTTGACATTTGGCATTGTGCAACCATCACCACTATCTGTTTCTAGAACTTTCTTGTCATCCAAAACTGAAACTGTGTCCACTAAATGAGAACTCCCCATTCCCCTCTACCCCAACCCTAGTAACCTCTGTTCTACCTTCTCTCTCTGTGAATTTGACAGTTGCTGGTACCTTATTTAAATGAGGCCATGCAACATTTTTTCTTCTCTGTATGCTGTTTCACTGAGCATCACGTCTTCAGGTTTCATTCATGTTGCTGACCTGAAAAAGTGTAATTTAGCTGTGTGGTGTCCTCACTGTTATTGATTAGATTCCTAGATCTCAGTGATTTCCTTTTGAGGTATGTAATTCTGATAGCAGGTAATCACAGGGCCAGGTTAGGTTATAGTACTGAAATACTCCTGGAAAAAAATAAAAATTAATTAAAGAGACTTCCCTAGTGGCCCAGTGGTTAAGACTTTGCCTTACAATACAGGGAGTTCAGGTTTGTTTTCTGACTGGGGGGCCAAGATCCTAAGATGCCACATGTTCATGGCCATAAACTAGAATGTAAACAACAGAAGCTATACTGTAACAAGTTCAATAAAGACTTTTTAAAAAATGGGTAGCTGAATTACAAAGCTACTTACCTACCACTGATATACCTTTCAGTTCAGTTCAGTCACTCATTCATGTCCGACTCTTTGCAACCCCATGAATCGCAGCACGCCAGGCCTCCCTGTCCATCACCAACTCCTGGAGTTCACTCAGACTCATGCCCCTCGAGTCAGCGATGCCATCCAGCCATCTCATCCTCTGTCATCCTCTTCTCCTCTTGCCCCCAATCCCTCCCAGCATCAGAGTCTTTTCCAATGAGTCAACTCTTCACGTGAGGTGGTCAAAATATTGGAGTTTCAGCTTTAGCATCATTCCTTCCAAAGAAATCCCAGGGCCGATCTCCTTCAGAATGGACTGGTTGGATCTCCTTGCAGTCCAAGGGACTCTCAAGAGTCTTCTCCAACACCACACTTCAAAAGCATCAATTCTTCGGTGCTCAGCCCTCTTCACAGTCCAAATCTCACATCCATACATGACTACTGGAAAAACCATAGCCTTGACTAGACGGACCTTAGTCGGCAAAGTAATGTCTCTGCTTTTGAATATGCTGTCTAGGTTGGTCATAACTTTTCTTCCAAGGAGTAAGTGTTTTTTAATTTCATGGCTGCAGTCACCATCTGCAGTGATTTTGGAGCCCCCAAAAATACCTTTACCTACTACCAAAGATTTAACTTTAAAGAAAAATGTTGAGAAAAGTTTTATTCATGTTGTACTTTATATCAGACTATCATTCCTTTTTAAGGTTGAATAGTGTTCCATTGTATGGATAGAGCACGTTATGTTTATCCATTTATCTGCTGATGGCTATTCGCATTGTTTCCCCCTTCTGGCTACTGTGAATGGAGCTCCTCTGAACATGGTATACAAGTATCAATTCAAAACCCTGCCTCCAGTGTTTGTTTTTTTCTTTGCAAATGTATCTGAAAGTGGAAGTTGATGGGCCAAGTGGTATTTCTGTGTTTACTTTTGCATACTAGTTTTCTTACATATAAAATGCGGATAATGGTAGTTCCCAGTGAGCAAGGCTGTTGTGAGGATTAATGTTAGTGCCTGTGATTAAATGTTAGTATTTGGCTTCCCAGGTGGCACTAGTGATGAAGAACCCACCTGCCAGTGTNGGTATTTCTGTGTTTACTTTTGCATACTAGTTTTCTTACATATAAAATGCGGATAATGGTAGTTCCCAGTGAGCAAGGCTGTTGTGAGGATTAATGTTAGTGCCTGTGATTAAATGTTAGTATTTGGCTTCCCAGGTGGCACTAGTGATGAAGAACCCACCTGCCAGTGTAGGAGATATGAGAGGTGGATTCTATCCCTGAGTTGAGAAGATCCTTTAGAGGAGGGCATGGCAACCCACTGCAGTATTCTTGCCTGGAGGAACCCCATGGACAGAAGAGCCTGGCGGGCTACAGTCCACAGGATCACAAGGAGTCAGACACGACTGAAGTGACTTAGCACCCACAAAGTGTTTAGATGTGTTGAGAGGCACATGGCAAACTATAGATAAGTCTTGGCTGGTTGATTTTACCTGAAAACACCGCCTTGTGTATTTGCTCGGCAAACACCTAGCGATGAGATCTGAACGTCGTACTTTTCCCGGCAGGGCAGCGTGGCCCTGCTAGTGAGGGATATTCCTCTTGAGATGTGTACCATCCACGATGATCTTACTTTTCCTCTGGCTTTGGATGGTCCTGGTGTCCCACTGGTAGGTGATGAGAAATTAGATCTCCTTACCTGCAAAACCTGACACCTTAAATTAAGTGTCTCAGTGGAATCTCTTCCTAAATTCTTTGGGAAAATCAAATATGATTATATGGCTTTAATGTGAGTATCTCATTCATAACATAAAAGTGTATCTGTTGAAGCAGGATTCGCAGGGCACACAGTGGTAAAGAATCCATCTGCCCCTGGGCAGGAGATGCAAGTGATGTGGGTTCAATCCCTGGGTCGGGAAGATCCCCGGGAATAGGAAATGGCAGCCTGCTCTGGTACTCTTGCCTGGAAAATCCCATGGACAGAGGAGCCTTGTGGACTACAGTCCAGGGGATCACAAAGAGTGGGGCATGACTGAGCGACTGAGCACACACACAATCATATCTATTAGTATAATGTCTGTCAAGTTTAACTCTGGTACATCACATGTATTGTCAGGGACATCCTGGTGAAGGAGGGAGGTGTCTGGAGAGACAATTTCCTGTAGATACTTAAACAATTATTGGTAACTTCTAATCGATGCTTTTGAACTGTGGTGTTGGAGAAGACTCTTGAGAGTCCCCTGGACTGCAAGGAGATCCAACCAGTCCATTCTGAAGGAGATCAGCCCTGGGATTTCTTTGGAAGGAATGATGCTAAAGCTGAAGCTCCAGTACTTTGGCCACCTCATGCAAAGAGTTGACTCATTGGAAAAGACTCTGATGCTGGGAGGGATTGGGGGCAGGAGGAGAAGGGGACGACCGAGGATGAGATGGCTGGATGGCATCACTGACTCGATGGACGTGAGTTTGGGTGGGACTCCAGGAATTGGTGACGGACAGGGAGGCCTGGCGTGCTGCAATTCATGGGGTCGAATAGAGTCAGACACGATTGAGCGACTGAACTGAATTGAACTGAACTAATTTGCTAACTGTTTCTTATTGCTAGTGGTTCTCTAAGTGCTATGTATGAGGCTGGGAATGAAAAATCGTCTTGGATACTCCCCTATGGATGTAACTCCCATATGGATGTTTGACCATATTTAAAAGTACCTTCACTCATACATGTCTTCTGACAAAGTTAGTACCTTGGGTGTATTCCTCACTGTCTCAGAAAAGACTGTTTATAATAAACACAGAAGCCACTTCCAGCCTCTTTAGACAACCTGCTTTTCTAAATTAGGTAAAATGACTTAAATATTCTGTTGAAATTCCTTTGTCAAATCATATCACACAAAGCATTGTGAGTAGGCTGTGAATCCATGAACTCGGCATATAGAGGATGCAAGTTAAAGGATTCGAGTAAAAGGACACCACTATAGTCTTTTTCTTTTTTCCCTTTTTTAATGTTTGCATCTTTCACACAGTGGGAAACAGAGAGAGGCTTTGCAGAATGAGTTGATTAGCCATACATAATTGGATGTATGATGCAAGGCCCAGGGTATATTGCCACCAGAGAGCACCTGTACTACTTTATTTTGTTATGGGCAGCAATTTAGTAGAAGTGTGTAGGTGCGCTGTTGAAAATAGAAAAGGTGGAGTTTTTAAGAGAGGAATTTGCTAAGGAACAGACTGAAGCTGTCCTCCCCACCACCAACCCCATTCATCTCTAGCACTAGTTTTCCAATTATCTACAGTCCTTTTGAAGAAGGTTTTTTGGGGGCGAGAGATTATGTGAGCACAGGGGTCTCCGTGCTCCCATGTCACTGTCACCGCCCTCCCCACAGTTAGCAGCAAGGACCAGCGTGTCCCTTCAGTGGTCCATCTAGGCCCCAAACAATGCTAAAACTCCTGTTTGCTGATGCTTGAAACTCTGCTCACCGAAGAACAAAAGCTTTTCACGCTGTGACTTAGAGCAGTACTTTAGATGTAATGCTTTATTGTGATTGTGTTGACGTCGGAGTGTAATAAGTGAAAGAAAGCACTAAAATGCCTCTGTTTGGGTAGCAGGCGAAAGGGGACACTTGTGACTGAGTGCCTGGTATGTTGGGGGGGAGCAGGCAGAGGGGGCACGGGAAGGCGGAGATCCAGGGGGCAGGTGGGATATCAGGTTGCTAGGGAGGGGAGATTCGGGCAGGGCCTTTCTCCCTTCTGTCTGTCATCTTACCTTCATCAGAGAGGGATCTAAAAGGAGCTGGCCCTGAAGGGATATTTTTTCTGAACAAGCATTTCTGCCCATCAAGATTTATGAGGATCGCTTCTGAAACATGGCTGGACTTGTATAACCAGGGGATTAATTAGCTGAGGAATCGCAGTGACAATAACACAGATAAAGGGCCTGGGGCTCTGGGTAGAAGCCTGGAGAGCAGACAGAATGGGGTGGAAAGGAAAATGGGAGGTGCAGGCGATCTGTGCCTCACCCCCAACCCCAGAAAGGAGAGGTCAGTGTGTGCTGATCAGGTCGAAGCAGACCAGAGCAGGAGCGGGGTGAGTGAACCTGAATGAGAAGGGTAGGCTGACTGTGGGTATGTGAAGAGGAGACAGTCCAGCCAGAGGCAGGGGAGGAAGAGAGCGGAGGAGGGAGACAGGAGATTCAGGATCCTTCCACACATTGGATCTTTCATACTCCAGTGCACAGACTGATCCATACTTCTAGTGACATTTCACTTGGTGATGCCCCGGCACTGTCCCTGTTCTATATTCTACATTGCTGTTTAGCCACTAAGTCTGACTCTCCTGCAACCCCATAGACTGTAGCCTGCCAGGCTCCTCTGTCTGTGGGATTCTCCAGGCAAGAATACTGGAATGGGTTGGCATTTTCTACTCCAGGGGATCTTCTCAACCCAGGGACTGAACTCATGTCTCCTGCATTGCAGACAGATTCTTTCCCACTGAGCCACAAGGGAATCGCTCTGCATTCTGTATTCACCCCAAATTCCTCTCTCAAGAAGTGTGGCCTCTAGCCTATGTATGACAGTTTATACCTAAACCCACTAAACCTGTGGGTGCCTGAGAAATGCCCCTTCGTTGGTTTGAGATTGTGCTAGTGTAGAGTGGTCACATATAAGCATAGGATTGAAGGTTCCTGCTCTACAGGCTGAAGTTTAGGGTCAGTAATTGGTGACACATTGATAGTCAGGGCTCCCTGGTGGTTCAGAAGGAAAAGAATTTGCCTGCAATGCCGGAGATCTGGGTCCAATCCCTAGATCAGGAATATCCCTGGAGAAGGGAATGGCAAACCACAACAGTATTCTTGCCTGAAGAATTCTATGGACAGAGGAGCCTGGAGGGCTACAGTTCATGGGGTTGAAAAGAGTTGAACACGACTGAGCAGCTAACACTTTCTTGATGGTTATGCAATGATGCCTCTCTCTCTCTCTCTCTCTCCATATATATATATATATATATATATATATATATACACTCTGTGCATTATGTCTATGGGAGAATCCTTTTCAAAGACATAGAAACAACTCCAAAATAGAAACTATATAAAAAATGATCTTATATGATTTAAAAATAGTGCTGTTACACTTCCACTTATTACTGCAGATATTGTAAAAATGATTTGCTTTAGAGCTGGAACAAGCATCGGGGAAAACCTAATTGTTACCCTTCATCATTTTGTTCCAAATTAAGCTCCTGATGTGTCCAGTATTTGTGGATCATGTGTGAAATCGGTATCCCAGAAATTTTCTTTTTAAATTGACATCTTCAACGGCAATGACATTGGAAGCCAGTCCCACTGCACACACTCATGCCACACAGCTCCGCTCTGACTTCTTCATCTCAGAAGTATCAGAATGTGTCTGTTGGAAATGCTTTTGTTTTCCCACAGAACCTGATTTTAGAGGTAGTTAAAATTTCTGTGCGCTGCTCTACAAAGTGTGTGTGTAACTTATAGAGACAATGTTTATCATATCAAATTTTTCTAACGTGCAGAGGTTTCTGTCTGCTCCTTTGTCATCTAAGAATGGGGCTTGTGTCTANTATATATATATATATATGAGAATATGAGAGCAGGATACACTCTTCATATATATGATTGGATATGAGGGCAGGACGCAATCTCCATATATATATATATATATATATATATATATATATACACTCTGTGCATTATGTCTATGGGAGAATCCTTTTCAAAGACATAGAAACAACTCCAAAATAGAAACTATATAAAAAATGATCTTATATGATTTAAAAATAGTGCTGTTACACTTCCACTTATTACTGCAGATATTGTAAAAATGATTTGCTTTAGAGCTGGAACAAGCATCGGGGAAAACCTAATTGTTACCCTTCATCATTTTGTTCCAAATTAAGCTCCTGATGTGTCCAGTATTTGTGGATCATGTGTGAAATCGGTATCCCAGAAATTTTCTTTTTAAATTGACATCTTCAACGGCAATGACATTGGAAGCCAGTCCCACTGCACACACTCATGCCACACAGCTCCGCTCTGACTTCTTCATCTCAGAAGTATCAGAATGTGTCTGTTGGAAATGCTTTTGTTTTCCCACAGAACCTGATTTTAGAGGTAGTTAAAATTTCTGTGCGCTGCTCTACAAAGTGTGTGTGTAACTTATAGAGACAATGTTTATCATATCAAATTTTTCTAACGTGCAGAGGTTTCTGTCTGCTCCTTTGTCATCTAAGAATGGGGCTTGTGTCTAAAGGGAACAGTGGGGTCTAATGAGTCCTCACTAATGCGATCTGATACCAGCTATGGCCTTGTCTGCCGTGTTGTCAGTAGGCTGTGATCAGAATAAATGGGAAACTGGTTGTGATATCTTTGGACTGTGTGAGACGCTCATTCACAGGGAGGAAGAGTTGGCTGGCTGCGACAAGTTCTCATTGCGAGCACCAATTTGATATTGTCTCCCTGCAGATAGAGCCAGGCTAGAACGTTGAATCCTTACATGGAAAACAGTGTTGACTGTCAGCTGTGGCAATGCTTCCAGAGGCAGATAATAACAAAGCTCCGGATCGTGAAGATGGGCTAATTATTTTAAACTTAAGAACTTGACAACTGGAAAGGAACCAAAAGTTTTCAGGCGTCCAGAAGCATGAAGCTGAGACTAGATAGCTGAATTCCTGTGACTTCTTGTCCAGGACCCATTCAATTAAACCACCCAGTACAAATCCTGGAGAGGGGAACAGCAACCCACTCCAGTATTCTTGCCGGGAGAATCCCATGGACAGAGAAGTCTGGAGGGTGGGCTAAAGACCATGGGGTCCCAAAGAGTGGGACACAACTGAGTGACTAGCCCACAGAGGCTGAGTAATAAATTATACCTCCATCATGTTTGGCATGCAAAATTTATCATCTTTATTCCAGTGCACACACTCAAAAATCTGTTTAAGGGACAGTATTAAATGGATTACTCTCTAACGTTTACCTACCTATTTAATATTTTAAATTCTCACTCTCTTTGATGCCAGAATTAATAGCCAAGGACCACACTGCGATGGCTTGATTTGACATGGATCTCTTTCTTCTCTGTGCTTTAACCTGGCCAGGTGAAGCTGGTCTCAGACAGCTGCGTAACCTCTATGGGGTACAGCAGGGTTCTTCCTGTTGCTGTTTAATCACTCAGTCGTGTCTGACTCTTTTGTGACCCCATGGATTGTAGCCCACCAGGCTCCTCTGTCCATGGGATTTTCCAGGCAAGAATGCTGGAGTGGGTTGCTATTTTCTCCTCCAGGGGATCTTCCCAACCTATGTCTCTTGCCTTAGCACTGAACCACTTAGCACTGAGCCACTTAGCACTGAGCCTTAGCACTGAGCCACTTAGCACTGAGCCACCTAGCACTGAGCATCACTAAGCCACTGAGTCAGCAGGGAAGCCCAGTGTTCTTCATACATGTAGTCCGTTTTTAGTAAAGGGCGAGAGAGGAGAATTTAGAAATGATTCTTGTTGGAAGTGGACCTGGGGTCACTTGTCACTGTAATGGAAGATGTAGGTCTCTGCATCATTTCCTAATGGGCGATTAATGTTGGCTGGGCACTCCTCATTCATCTGAAAAGTTTGCTGATCCTAACACTATCCCCAGCCTCAGAAGGCATACAGCATGAGCTTTGTCTCGGAAGCTATAGAAGAGGGTAGCACTTGACCAGCACTCCATGTACGCGTACCAAATGCTTACTTTCTGCCAAACGCTGGATTAGGACTAGAATCCTAATAATGTGGGGCAGACTGCTTTGAAGAACACTAATGAAAAATTCTAATTAGGTGTAGATTAAGTATCTGTTGAGTGGTGATGATGGCGAGGTTGGTGATGACAAAAACGTATGGAGCATTTACCAGGAACCAAGCAGCTTATGGAAGAACCCAGACGAGCTTTTTGGCCAATCCAGGAGTAAATACCAGCTTCCCAGGTGACGCTAGTGGTAAAGAACCTGCCTGCCAATGCGGAAGATATAAGAAACATGGATTCAGTCCCTAGGCTGAGAAGATCCCCTGGAGGAGGGCGTGGCAACCCACTCCAGTATTCTTGCCTGGAGAATCCCATGAACAGAGGAGCCTGGTGGGGTCACAAAGAGTCAAACACAACTGAAGTGACTGAGGATGCCCGCCTGCAATTATAAATATTTTACCTGGATTATTTCATTCAACCTTCAGAACAATTCTTTAAAGGTCAGAGCTATTATTATTCCTTTGTAAAAATGATAAGGAGGAAATTGATGCTTCAGTAGATTAAATAAATTGCTTGAGAATTATCACGGAAGGCTCAGTCAGAAAGAAGAGTCTTCTAATATGTACTGTGATATTAAGGCAGAATTTATTTGGCTTGTCGTTGCTAGAGAAGGGGACAAATTAAAAGTGCTCCTGAAAGGTAAATAACCTTAAAATATATGACCATCTTAATTTTGAGAAAAGCCTTTGATATGTTGTTTCTCTTTTGCTATGAATATTTTATTTCTTGTGTTATTAAGTACGTCGTCGGCTTGAACATCTAAATGACTCCTCCTCCTCCCCATGAATAGGAGGTAGGAAACAGGAAAACAGCGAAAATTACATTAAATAAGCCATAAACCAGATTGCACAACGTAGTAACTTCACTCAAATTCAGAGAATCGTGGTTCTGTTGTGAAATTGTAAAAATCGGTGTTATCATTAGCATTTGTCCCACACAGAAATCCTGACTATCACAGACTGCTGGGTACTGCTCTCTGGCATAGGGTAGATGAAATAATACATTTTCACCACATAAGCTGCTGAGGATCAGTTGGAGATCTGTGCTGCCCATCTCACTGCGGAAGCTGAAGGCACAATGGTTGACGAGTTTGGTACTGAATAAAGGCTGTCAGAACTGGAAAGGCCACACTTGGAGGTCAGCCTAAACAGCATCAGATAGGAATCTATACCACCACAACCTAGCTCAGTCATGTCTGACTCTTTGCGACCCCCATGGATTGTAGCTTGCCAGGCTCCTCTGTAGATGGGATTTCCCAAGCAAGAATAATGGAGGGGGCTGCCATTTCCTTCTCCAGAGAATCTTCCTGCGCCAGGGATCCAGCCCATGTCTCTTGAGTCTCTTGCATTGGCAGGCAGATTCTTTACCAACTGCACCTCCTAGCAGTCCCAAGATAGGACTCTAAGAAAATTAAATAAAGCCCAGGAGAGTCCTGTAAGTGGAAAGTCTCTGTACTGAAATCACGGCTGACACTAAGCTGTACGTTTCTCAGAAATACATGTTAACGAGATTCTGCTGCTATGGGCTTACGTCCTATAGGCCTAGTACATACTGCACTCTGCCTCCATGATTTTAGGCATCACTGCTTGATGAGAGAGTGCTTAAATATAGCATGACAGTTCCCTTCTGGAGAATTTGTGCTCATACCAGCTATCACAAACTGCCTGGTCTGACTTTGATCTATTTTAATTTCAGGATTCAATAGAGGCAGGGCCGGGATAATACATGGAATCAACAATTCTGATGCAGTTTAGCCAAGGAAGTGTAAAGCAGACAAAACCAACCCAAGCTTTGTCAGAAAAAAGAGCCCTAAAGTAGAGATAGTCTATAGTCACTCCTTGCCAGATCAGGTCACAGTTTTTCCAGGAAGAAGAGATCAAAGTTTAATTCACACCACACTCTCTTACTTCCCTCCTTCCTTCCATCCATCCATCCATCATTCATCTAGCCATCTAGCCATGCTTTCATCTGTCCACCCTTTGATCCAGAAAGCACGAAATACTTCCTATGTGTCATGACTCATGGATCTTATGTACCGCTATGAGAAGACGATGAATCAGTAAGCGAGGAAATAAAATCCAGATAATATCATACAGTATACGTGTCCAGGGGCTTCCCCAGTGGCTCACTGGTAAAGAATCTACCTGCAGTTCAGGAGACTTAAGAGATATGGGTTTGATCCCTGGGTTGGGAAGATCCCCCGGAGGAGGTCATGGCAACCCACTCCAGTTTTCTTGCCTAGAGAGTCCCACGGACAGAGGAGCCTGGCAGGCTACAGTCCATAGGGTCACAGAGAATTGGATATGACTGAAGTGACTTAACACGCCCACTCTTCTTCTGTCCACCTCTGAAAGTTCAGATGCATCCAAGGTACCGATGGTCTAGGACTGAACCACCCTTATATCTAGCAGTTGAGCCAAAGGAAAGAACTCACAGAAGAGAATGGAAAGTAAAGCATCAGAATCTCTTAGTCATAGCTGCCAAGAGGAGAGGACTTCAGTGCTGCTTAGAAGATGTGGACAATGTGGAAGACTAGGAACTGTTGGCTCTACTAACATGGAAGCCCTGGGTGACCCTGGAAAGATCAATTTCACTGAAACAGTAAGCATAAAAGTTCTTCGTAGGCGAATAGGACCCAAGGAAGTGCAAGATTTTGAAAAGTTTTGCTGTGAACGGAAGTAGTAAATGGTTGCTGTTAAGCATGTGATAACCAAGAGTGTGTTCTTATAAAATTAGGCCAAGTTGAATGCCAGCTCTGTTGTTTGTGAGCCATGTTACAATGGACTGGTTGCTTAGCTTTCATGAGCCTCAGCTACTTTATCTATATACTTATTTTAATAATGCCTATTAAAGAAAGACACAGAGGACTAAATATTGTCTTTCAATGTACTTATGTTCCTATGTGTGTTTGAGGGTAGAGAGAGGGTATAAAAAGAAAAGGAGAAAAAATAGTAGATGGTTTGGGAGTAAATTATATTATCTTAAAATTATTTAAGTGATATAATCACTTANATCTTTGGATGTGAGTTGATCTTCCCAGTCCCTGACCCTGACCTCGGATGTGGCGCAACTCCTCTCAGCCAGGCTGAGTGAGTTGGTCGTTGCAGCCACCCGTGCTGAGTGCTAATCAATCAGTGGCTCCTCCCGGCCCCCGACCCTGGCCTTGGGCACAGGATGGCTCCTCCCGGCCACCGCCCCTGACCTCGGACACGGGGTGACTCTTCCCAGCTCCTGCCCCTGACCTCGGTCGCGGTGTGGCTCCTCTCAGCTGTTCCCGTGCTGTCGCAGCCCAGCACTCCCGGCCGCTGCCCCTGACCTCGGAAGTGGGGTGGCTCCTCTCAGCTGTTCCTGCGCCCCCACAGCCTGGGACTCTGAGCCACTGTCTCTGTCCTCCGACGTGGGGTAGCTCCTCTCAGCCACACTGAGTGGGAAGTGGGGTGGCTCCTCTCAGCTGTTCCTGCACCGCCACAGCCCAGTACTCTCAGCCACTGTCTCTGTCCTCCAACGTGGGGTAGCTCCTCCTGGCCGCGCTGAGTGGGAAGTGNCTGAGCCACTGTCTCTGTCCTCCGACGTGGGGTAGCTCCTCTCAGCCACACTGAGTGGGAAGTGGGGTGGCTCCTCTCAGCTGTTCCTGCACCGCCACAGCCCAGTACTCTCAGCCACTGTCTCTGTCCTCCAACGTGGGGTAGCTCCTCCTGGCCGCGCTGAGTGGGAAGTGGGGTGGCTTCTCTCAGCTGTTCCTGCGCTGTCACAGCCCGGGACTCTCGGCCGCTGTCTCTGTCCTCCGGCGTGGGGCAGCTCCTCTCGGCCGTGCTCCAGATGTCTTTCTTATTTCTTTATTTTAAGGGATTGTCTCACAAGATTATAGAGGCTGGCAAGACCAAAATCGATAGTTTAAATCTAAAAGTTGAAGACCCAGGAAACAGCTAATATTGTAGTTCAAGTCTGAAGGCCATCTGCTGGCAGAGTTCCCAAGAATCAGCATTTTTAACAAGCTCTTAGGTAACTCCCATAGTGCAGGAACCAATGACCATCTTTAGATAGTAAGGATTTGAGTCTTAGTGCAAAATGCAGGACTTTAAAAAAAAAATTATATTTTTTGTACCTTGTGAAGATTTGATTGTGTTCCTGAAAGTTGCCAGCAGCATTTCTGCCTTCCTAAGGAGTAGAACCCTCTCTACAGAGAAGGTGACATTTGTTTTTTTTTAATGTTTCGTTGTATTTTGGAGTATAGTCGATTAACAATGTTGTCATAGTTTCTGGTGGACAGTAAAGGGACTCAGCCATACATATACATGTATCTATTCTCCCTCAGACCCCCCTCCCATCCAGGCTGCCACATAGCATGGAACAGAGTTCCCTGTCTGATACAATAGGACCCTGTTGGTTATCCACTGTAAACATAGCAATGTGTATATATTGATCCCAAACTCCCTAACTACCCCTTCCCATCACCCTTCCCCCGTGGTAACCATAAGTTCATTCTCAAAGTCTGTGAGTCTGTTTCTATTTTGTTAATAAGTTCATTTGTATCATTTCCTTTTAGATTCTGCATATAAGGGATGTCAGACGATATTTCTCCTCTGTTTGACTTAACTTCCCTCAGTATGAGAATCTCTAGGTCCATCCATGTTGTTGCAAATGGCATTTATCCATCGCTTTTAATGGCCAAGTAATAGTCCATTGTGTATATGTACCACATAGAGAAGGAGAGACCTTTAAACATGCTCCCCAATAAGGTCTCTTTGGGACAGCCTCGTCCGTGTTATAATATAAATACATTTGTCTAAAGAAAGGAAAATTGGCCATTACATCAACTTTCGAGATTTTTCCTACTTCAGAGATTTTACTTGAGTTGTAACTTAAAAAAAAAATAATAATAACAGAACAAACACAGCACTCATTTATTATGTATTTATCTTTTGTTTTACTTTGAAA
>SJYA01002532.1:120352-157680 GCA_006410615.1 Neotragus moschatus
GACCATCTTTAGATAGTAAGGATTTGAGTCTTAGTGCAAAATGCAGGACTTTAAAAAAAAAATTATATTTTTTGTACCTTGTGAAGATTTGATTGTGTTCCTGAAAGTTGCCAGCAGCATTTCTGCCTTCCTAAGGAGTAGAACCCTCTCTACAGAGAAGGTGACATTTGTTTTTTTTTAATGTTTCGTTGTATTTTGGAGTATAGTCGATTAACAATGTTGTCATAGTTTCTGGTGGACAGTAAAGGGACTCAGCCATACATATACATGTATCTATTCTCCCTCAGACCCCCCTCCCATCCAGGCTGCCACATAGCATGGAACAGAGTTCCCTGTCTGATACAATAGGACCCTGTTGGTTATCCACTGTAAACATAGCAATGTGTATATATTGATCCCAAACTCCCTAACTACCCCTTCCCATCACCCTTCCCCCGTGGTAACCATAAGTTCATTCTCAAAGTCTGTGAGTCTGTTTCTATTTTGTTAATAAGTTCATTTGTATCATTTCCTTTTAGATTCTGCATATAAGGGATGTCAGACGATATTTCTCCTCTGTTTGACTTAACTTCCCTCAGTATGAGAATCTCTAGGTCCATCCATGTTGTTGCAAATGGCATTTATCCATCGCTTTTAATGGCCAAGTAATAGTCCATTGTGTATATGTACCACATAGAGAAGGAGAGACCTTTAAACATGCTCCCCAATAAGGTCTCTTTGGGACAGCCTCGTCCGTGTTATAATATAAATACATTTGTCTAAAGAAAGGAAAATTGGCCATTACATCAACTTTCGAGATTTTTCCTACTTCAGAGATTTTACTTGAGTTGTAACTTAAAAAAAAAATAATAATAACAGAACAAACACAGCACTCATTTATTATGTATTTATCTTTTGTTTTACTTTGAAACGCTTTGTGGCCCCTTTCTCTATTGGTCGATTTCTCTACCCTGTAATTATTGAATGTAAGTATTCTATTTTTAAACTCCTCTTAGATGGTTAATTCTTTACTTCTCTGTACCTTTCTTACTTTTTCCATTACTTACTTTCTTCTCCTACCCTGTCTCTTATACACATCTAANTTGTGGCCCCTTTCTCTATTGGTCGATTTCTCTACCCTGTAATTATTGAATGTAAGTATTCTATTTTTAAACTCCTCTTAGATGGTTAATTCTTTACTTCTCTGTACCTTTCTTACTTTTTCCATTACTTACTTTCTTCTCCTACCCCCTCCCCCAGTCCACTATTAGATAGGAAAATCAGAGGAAATATAAAGCTGTTTTAAAGACGTATAAATGTTATACATCATCCTATGGAATGACTTTTTAAATAGATTTTTTTTTTAGTAGTTCCACAATGTGTGAAATTTCTAGCATCCTCTATCTGTTTCATAAGTACCTTTTATAAATCTAAATGTGTGTATCTACAGAGAACTGTTCCCGTTAGCCAATAAAACTCAAATCTTTTCACTGATGCAGTCCCTTGGGGAAACTGACAGAATGCTATACTTTAGAGTTACTGGAAATGTTTTTTTTTTTTTTTTTAACACTTAGTTCTTGATCTTCATAATACTCTTGTATTTTAAAGCACTTGATTGGTTTTGGCTTTCAAAAAATCAAAACGTATCAGTAAGTTACCTACGTTAAGGGCAAGTTGCATTAATATCACATTAAAGACGCCCTGACTTAATGATATTTCTAGTGATTCCCTTCAGTTCTAACATCAATATCACTGTCATTTTAATGACGACTTGGAAATTGGGCTACATCCTAGAGAAATATTTTATGTTACATTTCTTTTCTTCCAACTCTAAGCGTTTCTTATTTCCACATGAATATTAAAAACTTTTCGGAGTGGGACATAAAAGAGATGATTTCGCTTGATAATATGTTGATATATGGTATTTGGGGCTACATTAAAGGAAGCCAGTTTTCTCCTTTGCATTATCATATCAGAAGCGGGAGGGGAACCCCTTCCTCTCCAGCTTTACATCTGTTGTTTCAGCCTGAATTCTGAAGAACACAGTAATTGTTTGCTTAGCTGAGGATCAACATAAATGCAAGGGAAAAAAAGTCAGAATCCACTTTAGCCTAAAGCTTTGTATTTAAATGCCTATATGGAAGAGAGAAACTTGACTCCAAAATAGTTTTGTCCCTGAGAAAAGAAAATGTGTGTAAGCAAAATTTTTCTGGCCAGAGGAGAGCCCAGCAATTTCCAGTAGTTGAATTATTTCCCTAGAATAACTCCTCAGAGATAATAGGATATTATTTCATATACTTAAAGTAATTCT
The DNA here is from genome assembly GCA_006410615.1 of Neotragus moschatus. Lineage (NCBI taxonomy): Eukaryota > Metazoa > Chordata > Mammalia > Artiodactyla > Bovidae > Neotragus > Neotragus moschatus. Next base: position 122,643 of record SJYA01002532.1, read on the forward strand.
ACATCCTAGCAACCAAAACATAAAATTGAGGTCTTGAAGACAGAGAGATAGAGTACATAATGCCGTCACCTTCGTCGGCAGCTAATGCTGACAAAATAACATTCTACTGCTTTCTGTGTCTAACGTACCCTTTCGCGAATTGCTGGAGGTCAGCCTGCTCTGGCTTATTCTAAGTTCTAGAGCATTGCGCGTGGGACCTCAGTGCCAGAGCTGTGGAGTCATCCCCCATCCCTTGCCCTTCTACTTTTCTGATCCTCAGGTCTCTGTTAATGCTGATGTCCCTAAGAGTGTGTGTGACCTGGGCAGCTCCGGGGAGGGGGGGCAGGAACCCCACCATTTGGTTCCCATAGTACTGATCATTATAAAGACTTGGGGAACTCCATGAGGAAAGGGTGTACCCCTGCTCTCAGACCTGGCTGCTGGCCATCCATGAGCCTGTGACAGGCATTCAGCAGCCTCGAGGTGGTGCTGGGAATGCTGTGTACCTCACTGTCACACTCATGAGCCCAGGAGGGCACCATCCTTGTGCCACTGAGGATGAGGAACCCCTTCCGCACCCGGGAGCCCAGCTCCTTTCCTGCTTCTGGATGATGGAGAAGGGATGTTCACTTCTCTGAGCAGTACTCTCTGCCCACCTCTGCAAGGTGCAACTTGGATTCTGTAGCCTGGATAAGTCCGTTGAAGCTATGATAACAAAGTTTCACAGACTGGGCAGTGACTGAAAGAGCAATTTATTCTCACCATTCTGAAGGCTGAAGTCCGAGATCAGGGTCCCAGCATAGAAGGGTTTTGGTGAGCACCCTCCTTCTTGGTGAGCTCCCTGGGATCCCTGAGTCCCTTTGAGGGACTGATCCCATTGTGGGGGCTTCACCGTCATGACCTGGCCACCTCCCAAAGGCCCCACCTCTTGAAACCATCACACTGGAGGGTTAGAATTTCAACATATGAATATGGGGTGAGGTAGGGCAGAAGTTAGAGGGAGACACACACATTAAGTGCATTGCAGAGATCTTCAAAATAAGGCAGTGTTTCCCATTTGGACTGTCCTCATTTTAACCATGGGGATCCAGGTTCAATCCCTGGATTGGGAAGATCCCCTGGAGGAGGGAATGGCAGCCCACTCCAGTATTCTTGCCTGGAGAATTCCATGGACAGAGAAGCCTGGCGGGCTACCGTCCATGGGGTTAGAAAGAGTCGGATACGACTGAACAACTAAAACACACCCCAAAAGACACATTTTAACTACATGAGGTGCTGACAATATAATCCAAGATATATGGGCTCAAACTCAATCAGATTTCTAGTCACAGATTTTTTTTTTAATGGGAATTTAAGAGAGGATCAGCCCAGCACTGATACCCACTCCCCACCCCGTACCCCAGACTTTCTGAGATTTATATGGGATAAGTATGAGCATCTCTCAACATCAAGCACTTACTTCCTCTTCATAGGCATCATCCAGCTAAAAATACACCCAATCCGTATTACTAAGCAACACTCAGAGTCCTGGACTGAAGCGCATGCTGGGTTTATACTTATCTACCATCTGGGTGACTGAAAGGGCTCCCTACTGAAGAGGGAAGGGGACTGCAATGTTACTAATAAATTCCTGTTGTCATTATCAAATGCAGGACCTGCAATACTTGGAGTAGCGCTACTTTGGCTTCAAAAATTCCGAGATCCTTTTCCCCAAGAGAACACACATCATCATGGAGCCAGGATATCATAATTAGTTCAGGATGTTAGGCAGCCATGGCAGGAAAGTGACTGCATCTTCCAAAGTCATCTAGCTTGTTCCCCAGGTAGGAACCGACCACTTGGGGGTTCTGGAACAATTTTTNCTACTTTGGCTTCAAAAATTCCGAGATCCTTTTCCCCAAGAGAACACACATCATCATGGAGCCAGGACATCATAATTAGTTCAGGATGTTAGACAGCCATGGCAGGAAAGTGACTGCATCTTCCAAAGTCATCTAGCTTGTTCCCCACGTAGGAACCGACCACTTGGGGGTTCTGGAACAATTTTTCAGGATGGAGAGTAAGCACTTATTTTCCAACTTGGCGTGCTATCGTTTAAATGGAATCAAAACCTTGATTCTTTCAAGTTTGTTCTTTCTACAGACATTTAAGGGCTGCTTACTCTGTGATGGGGATCTGAGCAGCAGTAGCACTGAGCCTCCCAGGTGGTACCATGTGACTCTGTGGCATAACGAGAATGGTCAGAAGTGGAGAATCTATATATCGTACATATGCTTCAAATTTAATAAGGTATTGAATGTTTACTGAACCACGGACCACAATTCATAGGCACATCCTTCAGCAGGGGACTCTTTTCCAAGAGACCGCTGACATTTCATGACTTTGCCAAGCTGGGCTTCCCTCGTGGCTCAAACAGTAAAGAATTTTCCTGCAGTGCATCAGACCCAAGTTCAATCCCTGAATCGGGAATTTCCCCTGGAGGAAGGCATGGCAGTCCACCCTAGTATTCTTGCGTGGAGAATTCCATGAATAGCAGGCTACAGCCCATGGAGTCACAAAGAGTCAGACACAACTGCGTGACTAATGCTTTCTTTTCCTGATGCTGTGCCAAACAAGTCTTCAAAACATTGCCTTTTTTCTTTGTCTTCTCAGAGTAACTTTCTACCCAATTGTCCCTTATTATACACAGAAGGGAGATGATTTCCTAACACCCATGTATTGAGTCTCTCACCAGAGTGTTCTATCAGGTTACTAAACTCCAGGCATCTGTTAAGGGAAGGATGTCAAGTTCCAGGAGAGATTTTGATCTCTGAAACTTTGGGTTGACACAACTTGCTTGTCCTAGGAATACAATGTGTGCAAGAAAGCGGACATAGAGCTAAAGGAAAACCAAATAAAAGTGCCAGGTGGGTTGTCCCCAGATTGGGTACCTGAAAATTATTGACTTAAAAAAAATGCACAATATGAGAGTTGCGAGTTAAGTTTTATTTGGGACAAAATGAGGACTATAGCGTGGGAGACAGCCCCTCAGGTAGCTCTGAGAAGTTGCTCCAAAGTGGGGGAAGGGAGAGTAAGGTTAGTATATATGTGATTTTGGTGAAGGGGAAGCATGTGCAATCAAGCACATTTTTTTCTTTTGCAGAAGGTTTCTGCTAGTCAAGAGACAGGCATCACCATGAAGGAATTTATTCCTTTTCTCAATATGAGGAGATACAAGAGTTAGGCTCATAAAATCAGCTCCTGAAAATGTCTATCTGAAGGCCTGTTCTGCCAGTTTTCCCCCTAGTACAGAGGGCCTCATTTCTGCTCTCCTCCCTGAACTCTCTTCAGGGGGATGTTGAAGGTCCGCTGCTACAGTAGCTCGTGATAGAGGAGAATGACAAGTGCCAATTTGTAGTTGACAGCTTACGGAAAGAGGAAGAAACAATGAGAAACCCAAATGGAGTGAAACCCAAAACACAGTGAATTCTCAAAGTAGAGGAAGGGAGGGATCTAGAAGACACCAGAGTCTCTTATAGGATTTCTGCTACTGTAACAGAACGTGTAAATAATACAGCACCAAGTGAGCCCAACTGATCTGAAGTCTGATCTCCATTGTCCAACCAAAATGGTTTTTTTTTTTAGACTGTAATAAATTTATGCTATATAAAAAGTGAACCAATGTCAACTAACAACTTTGGGGATTTATATAATCTGGAAAAAATGTGTGTTTCCTGCTAAGTATTTTATAATACTTTTCAAAATGTCGTTACTCACAGATTTATGTTACGTACACTATGTTCATACATTTATTCATTCATTTTTTTAACCCATCTACCACTGTTAATAAAATTAAGATAAGTTAAACCCTCATAAGCATGTAATGTGTTAGTCTAAAACATATCTGTTTATATTCACATATATTTCTATGTAATGTGTCTGAGTCACTTCAGTTGTGTCCGACTCTTTGTGACGCTATGGACTGTAGCCCACCAGGCTCCTGTGTCCATAAGATTCTCCAGGCAAGAATACTAGGTTGGGTTTGCCCTGCCCTACTTCAAGGGATCTTCCCAACCCAGGGATCTAAGCCATGTCTCTTACAACTCTTACACTGACAGGCAGGTTCTTTACCATCAGTGCCAAAATATACATGTGTATAAATTATGATTAAACATGGAAAAATACATGGTTTATGACAGCATTGAGGAAATAGCACAGAAAGAAGGAGAAGGTAAGATAAAGAATAGAGATATGGATACAGATAAAGAATTCTTTAATTCCAAGGGAAGTTTATTTAGGAGATTATAAGTTTATTTAGGAGAATATCAGGAAAGTGATGGACTTTGAAATACAGATAGAGTTTTATGGTAAGACATGGAAGCAAAGTCTCTTCTACACAATGACTGAAGGACTGGAAATCTGAGAAAATGTTTGTGCAGGGAATCACAGGTGCCTGCCTGTCTGCACCTAGGAGACGAGGTTGGAAAGGTGGGTTGAGGTCAGACCATTCAGTGCTTAGAAGCCTTGATTGATTCCTCAGATAGTAAAGAGCCATTGAAAGTTTCTGAGTCATTTAAAGCCATGATTATGTAAGGACAAAACTGGCAAGCACACAAGGGGTGTTTTAGAAGCCAAGGGGAACTATTATGGGCTAGTACTCTACAAGGAAGTCTGCGCACAATATCACAGTGAGGGGCCTCCTGCAGGGTCTAGATGAAAACATAACAAGGACCCAAAGTAGGTCAGTATTGGTGGAAACATAAAGGGGAAGGCAGTTCAGGTTTAAGATTTAATTTGTAGATTTTTTGTGGGGGAGGGGGGGTTTGGGAAATGGGCAGGATATTACAATTTATCAAATATAAGGCTTGAGAAAGTAGGAGAAAAATGACTCTAAAATTGATCAGTAGTCTGATGGGCTGCCGTCTATGGGGTCACACAGAGTCGGACACAACTGAAGCAACTTAGCAGCAGCAGCAGTCTGTGCTTAAAGCAGTTACTGAAGCAAGTGTAAAAGAAGAGAGCCACTTTTTGAATTTGAGGAAACAGGTTACGGTTTGAACAGATTTGAGGTGACACAAGCAGTTAAACAAAGCTCCTAATTGTGGAGGGCTTGCTATGTTCCCAGACTTTGTAAGTCCTTGACGTGCCTCAGACTGCTTATGACAGAATGTTTATCATTTTGTTATCATCAGTGATATTTTCTTCTTACTTCTGTGTCAGAGATAAAGGGGAAGAATCTTAATTAACTCACCCTGTTGGTCATATGCACGCTCAGGCATGTCCGACTCTTTGCAGCCCCGTGGACTGTAGCCTGCCAGGCTCCTATCCAGCCACAGCCCCCAAACTTGGAGCCTGGGAGAAGTCAAGGCTGACAGTGGAAGTTAGTCAACCATCCACAGCCTTTATTGAGCCCCTGCCAGTGGCCAGGTGCAGTGGTCTACACTGTGGGCACCCAGACACCATTGGCAACTCCCTAGAAGAAGCAGGAGCTGAGTAACAGGGAGTTGTGAGCAAGCAGAAAAGAATAAGCTGAAAAAGAGGACCTTGCTTGTGTCCATGATGCCACCACTCAAGAAGAAGGAAAGCAAGTCGTCAGAGAAAGAGAAGAAAACCCAACCCAGCAGCACAGGAACCAGGGTGGGTGCCCATGTCGGTACTGTGGNCAAGCAGAAAAGAATAAGCTGAAAAAGAGGACCTTGCTTGTGTCCATGATGCCACCACTCAAGAAGAAGAAAAGCAAGTCATCAGAGAAAGAGAAGAAAACCCAACCCAGCAGCACAGGAACCAGGGTGGGTGCCCATGTCGGTACTCTGGGAAATTCCTCAGCTGAAAAAGCCTGAGGAGTTTCATTTGGGGGTCATGAATTCCCTTCATGGAAACAAGCCTATATCATTTTTTGAAGGATTACAGAGTGCAAATGTGGAGCTGTAAGTGGACAAATATACTTGGAATTTGGGGCATGAATGAAAAACAGACATGAGAGGACAACCTAAAGGAGAAGCCAAACTGAGAATAGGCTTTGTTTTGGGTCTCTGCCTCAGAATGGGGGCTCAGTTAGCAAGGAATCTGCCTGCAACGAAGGAGACCCGGATTTGATCCCTGTATCGGAAAGATGCCCTGAAGAAGGGAATGGCAACCCACCCCAGTGTTCTTGCCTAGGAAATCCCATGGACAGACGAGCCTGATGGGCTACAGTCCATAGGATTGCAGAGAGTCAGACAAGACTGAGCAGCCAACACTTNAAGGAGACCCGGATTTGATCCCTGTATCGGAAAGATGCCCTGAAGAAGGGAATGGCAACCCACCCCAGTGTTCTTGCCTAGGAAATCCCATGGACAGACGAGCCTGATGGGCTACAGTCCATAGGATTGCAGAGAGTCAGACAAGACTGAGCAGCCAACACTTTCAGAATCTGGGGAGTTGTCCTTTTTGTCTTCTGACTCTACAACCAGAGCGAAGGAGACAGTGGAGCAGGGTAGAGGCTCTCGGTGCTGTCTGATTCAAACAGAAAAGCACAAATATGGTACATCCGTACGTTAGGCTTTTTATTTTAACATCAGCTGTGTAAGTGTGGATTTGTTTGCTAACTGTTGCTGAGGAGGGGAGCCTTTTCTTTGCATGAGGGCCTCTGGTTACATTGCCTCACTGACCATTCTGTAAGATTCATACCCCTGATACAGCCCTTCGCCTGCCAGTTCTGGGGTCTTTAAAGAGAAGCGGGCTTAGCATTGCTTGTGGAGCAGTTTGAATCCAGAGGCCTTCTTGACTGAATTTTAAATTTTATCTTACGGTTCTTTCCATGTTTTGCCACCTTTGTTTCGTAAGTGATAACAGTAATTTTTTTGATAATACCTTTCCAGAGCATTCAAGCTAGTTTTCTTAGAAACATCAACCCTGTTTTATGGAAATGATTCACTAGTTTATACTCTGACTCAAACCCACTTACCCTCCAGGCAGGAATGAGAAGGAGGAGAAAGGATGTGGAGGAGAAGGTAGGGGGAAAGGAGAGGCTGGAAACAAGGACCATTCCCCCCAGGATTTTACACAGAGAGTGGAAGTGGCTCCACAGAGAGCGTAGGGGTTTGATGGGAGAATGGAATGCTCTGTTTGCATTCTCTGCAGTTACCTTATTCGCATGTAAGTTACAAATAACAACCAAGAATTCACCTTCCAGAAAATGTTGATTATAAGTGTCATGCTTCTGTTGCTGGCTCATTCATATCCTTGGTGCTTTGATAATGATCTTTTAGGATGAGATAATAGTAAAGTCATTTAAATGGAAATACTGATGTGATACCATTCAGGCAGGTTTTTCTCTGTAAGTGATTTCCATGTTGTGCTATTCTCTGAATGGTCCCCACTCCCAAGATAGAATACGGCAAAGTAGGTATAAGGAGAACTTATATTGGTTTAGATTTCTTTCCACCTCCTATTCATTAGAGCATTCTGATTTGATCCATAATTGTCACAAGGTATAAACAAGGCATTGTGGAGGTAAAAGCGCATTTAAGTCAGTTTCAGTTCAGTTCAGTTCAGTCGCTCAGTCATGTCTGACTCTTTACGACCCCATGAATCGCAGCACGCCAGGCCTCCCTGTCCATCACTAACTCCCGGAGTTACCCAAACTCATGTCCATCCAGTCTGTGATGCCATCCAGCCATCTCATCTTCTGTTGTCCCCTTCTCTTCCTGCCCTCAACCTTTCCCAGCATCAGGGTCTTTTCAAATGAGTCAGCTCTTCACATCAGGTGGCCAAAGTATTGGAGTTTCAGCTTTAGCATCAGTCCTTCCAATGAACACCCAGAACTGATTTCCTTTAGGACGAACTGGCTGGATCTTCTTGCAGTCCAAGGGACTCACTCTCAAGAGTCTTCTCCAACACCACAGCTCAAAAGCATCAACTTTTCTGTGCTCAGCTTTCTTTATAAATCAGTTTAAAGAAAGAAAAATAATGTCAAACCTAATTACAAAATACGTTGAGATCTTTCATTTTCTCTGACTTGCCTACAGTTTGGGTGAAAGCTTTTCGTGTTTTCACCCTCATAACTGAAGCTGTCTTTGTGTGAGATTAATAAACCTGTGGGGATCTGCTGCTTTTGAATACAAACAGTGTCATAAGGTACTTCCTTATGCCATCTGAATTTCTAACAAAGATGCATTTATTGTTGCTTATTTTTGAAATCATGTTATCTTATGGTTGAGAGCTTCTGAAATTCATCCAAAAGAAAAGCTGGAAAGCAGAACTTAATGATATGAAAACCTTAAAGAAGTCGCCTGTGATATTTGAGAGTCACCTAGGCAATTGATGTTTCAAATGAAGGCAAATATTCCTAAATTGGGCTTCCCTAGTGGCTCAATGGTAAAGAAAATTCTTGTCATTGCAGGAGACGTAGGTTCAATCCCTGGGTCGGGTAAATAATCTGGAGAAGGAAATGGCTACCGACTCCAGTATTCTAGCTTGGGAAATCCATGGACAAAGGGGACTGTCAGGCTACAGTCCATGGGGTTGTAAACAGTTGGACATGACTTAGCAACTAACCAACAACAGTATTACCAAATTAAACAGAACAGCCTAAAAGAGCTCATAGTGACAGGTTGTTTTATCACAGTATTATCTGCATATAAATTAAGATTTGCAACTCTCACGATGCATGAAAACATACCCATACCTGTTCAGACATTTGATAGCTTGGGAATGATGGTAAGCTGAGTTTTCCCTTAGAACTCATGTCACAAAGAGAGACGTGACTGAGCAACTAACACTTATAGTATTAGTACTACTATATCTAAAATAGATAACCAAGAAGCATAGGAAACTATACTCAATATCTTTTAATACCTATAAGGGAAAAGAATCTGAAAAAGAATATGTATATGCATATATATTTTTAAAACTGAATAATATATATTAAAAGTGAATATATGTATCTGAATAAATTAAAAATGAATAAATATATATACTTATTTAAAACTGAATCATTTTGCTGACACCTGAAATTAACAACAATATTGCAAATCAACTGTAATTCAACTAAAAAAGTGAAAAGAAATCTAAAGTCATGTATACACATGTAAGTTTTTATATAGCCCACATTTTTTATTTATAAATAATCCACAGTTTTGCTTGGTCCCCACCACTTCCTACAATAGCTAAGTATTATAACTAGCCTGCCACTGTGTAGATCGCACAACCAGGACAGCTGACATTAAACTGCTTGACCAGTCTTTCATCTGTCAACTCAGGGCAACCTTCAGCTAGAGCTGGTTGTATAGTATGAATTGTGTATGATTTGCTGCCCCCCACAAGATTCCTTGATGTCAGTCTCTTTGAAGAAAGGTATCAGTTTGTTCAGCATCAAGGTCCAGCACCAAAAAATGCTCGGGGCATTGTTGTTGCTCGGTCACCAAGTCGTGTGCAACTCTTTATGACCCCATGGAGTGCAGCAAGCCAGGCTTCCCTGTCCTTCACTATCTCCCGGAGTTTGCTCAGACTCATGTCCATTGAGTTGGTGATGCCATCCAACCATCTGATCCTCTGTTGTCCCCTTCTCCTCCTGCCCTCAATCTTTCCCAGCATCAAGGTCTTTCCCAGTGACTCAGTTCTTCGCATCATGTGGCTAGGGTATTGGAGCTTCAGCTTCAGTATCTGTACTTTCAATGAATATTTAGGTTGACTTCCATTAAGAGAAGGCAATGGCAACCCACTCCAGTACTCTTGCCTGGAGAATCCCATGGACGGAGGAGCCTGGTGGGCTGCCATCTATGGGGTTGCACAGAGTCGGATACGACTGAAGCGACTTAGCAGCAACCTTTAGGATTGACTGGTTTGATCTCCTTGCTGTCCAACAGTAGGTACATAATAAGTATTTGTTGAAACTATGAGTATAACATTTACTTCCAAATTGTGTTATAAGGCCATTTCAGTGTCTAGAAGCAGGGCTTCAGTGCTTTCTCTTTTGGGCGAGCTTGGGTGATTCTTGGGCAGGTGAGAGGCCAGGAGTGGGAGCTCTTGCCAGGAGCATAGATTCTACAGTGCCATTGCCCTGGAGCAGTAGGTGTCTTGTCTGTAAAGCATCCGTCTTGGAGGCTTCTGCCTTCTTGGAACACAGAAAGCTCTGGGGCTTCTTCTAGCTTCCCAGGAATGGGTTGAAGAGGGCTGCAAAGAGGTGAGTCTGTTGAGTACAAGAGCTGTTACATTTTATGCTCTGCTGTTATGTTGGCTAAGCTTATAAGTGTTGTATTTTAACAAGTTGTCTAACAAAAGATTGGATCATCAGATACTGAATGAGTGATCAGATAACCCAGCTCCTCCAGTGACTCCACGAGAGTCCTCTGTGCTTTTAAGGAGTTTCGAAATATGCTTGAGAGGCACAGAAATTTCAACAAGAAAGCTTAATGAAAGAGATATCCAAAGGCAGTTGTTGATTAATTTCACGATGTGAGGTGCTGACAGCTGACATTGCTTATGTTCTGCCAGATGCTGACCTCACTTCAGGGTTCATTAGGTTTTGTCTATAGAAGTGATAATAATAATCTCTAGTTTCTCTGAGTTGCAGATTTGAAGTCTACCTGAGAGAGTTCAGAAAAAATCAGTTTCATTTTTGTTCTTCAGATAAGATTGTAATCAACTTTGAGATGCATTTAACACTGCCTACTTCACAACCTGGTGTTCAGTATCTATGTTAGACTATATAGCTCTTGGAGGGGTAAGCTGGTTGATACACAGGGTGGCAGAATCGTGATGAGTACATGGAGGATTCCTTTTTCCTGTGACTGTGCAATATGAACTAAGATATTTTTGTTTTGCCCTCCTAAAGTGTATTGAGTGTTTACCCTTTTCACAGGGTTTTGTTTTTTTTTGTTTTTAAACTGTTTGGTGTATTTATCAGTTTTCAGTACCAGATGACCACAGTTGGAGAAGCTGACATTGTGCACTGTGGACACTGACCAAGAGTGGGAAGGGGTGGGTATTCTTATGCCACTGTCAATAGAGAGACTATCTTGGTTTTCGTTGTGGTGAGTGGTTTCCCTCAATCCGAAAAATGATTACTTGTGTTAATAACTGGTATACGCTTACTGGGAGTGATCATTGAGATTTCTCTAAGTTCAGCTTCAGCCAATAAGCAAGACCTGACCCTTGACTGGGACAGTGCTCTGCGCTTTTGTGCCTCTTGTCCCAGGAGCACTTTCACACAACGTGGAATGCATTTTCTTACAGCCCGCCTGTTCTTCAAACAGATCTCGTGCAAGAAAATGTGAGTTGCTTTTTCAGGAAAGGCTTGATCCTTAGAAGAGTAATGAATCAGTAAAATAGTGAAAGCATGTACCTTATAAAAGAGAGGAGGAATGTTCAGATTGAAAGATAAAAATACGTCTTCCATTGATCCTGCTCTCCAGGAGTGAAGAGATCCTTGTAGACTTTTGCTCCCTTTGAGGTTAAACAGAATAAAGCAAAAAAAATAAACACGACTTGTCAGATCTTAGGGCCTCATGGGATAGAGGAAGAAATTCAGTGAGAGTACAAAGAAATTATTGACCAAATCCAGAATGTGGGAGAGTCTTCAAGAAAAAAAAATAATAAAGTATTTTTAAAAAACCAATTCATAAAAAGAGAATTCAGGAAAGGAATATTATTAATGAATAGAAGAGACTTAACAAGTAAATTCAATATGCAAACTTTTGAATCCGGGTTTGAACAAGCCAGCTGTTAAGAAAAATCTTCAAGATGAGAAAATTTAATATGAATTTGGAATTATATGACAGGAGGAGAGGTTTCTATTAATTGGCCTGGAAATTTCCACTAGTTGGGATAATGGGATATCCTTCTCATCTAGAAGTGCACATTGCGGATCTCATGGNAATGAATAGAAGAGACTTAACAAGTAAATTCAATATGCAAACTTTTGAATCCGGGTTTGAACAAGCCAGCTGTTAAGAAAAATCTTCAAGATGAGAAAATTTAATATGAATTTGGAATTATATGACAGGAGGAGAGGTTTCTATTAATTGGCCTGGAAATTTCCACTAGTTGGGATAATGGGATATCCTTCTCATCTAGAAGTGCACATTGCGGATCTCATGGGTGAAAGAGTAGGATGTCATGGGTGTGTTTTAAAATACTTCAGCCAAAACAGTGAAGGAGGAGGAATAGATGAAACAGAGTAGCAAGAGGTTGACAGTTATTGAAAGCTGAGGAAGAGATACACCCCAGCATAGTAAATGTCCCTCTAAATACTTCTGAATGTTTGAAATAAACCAGAAGCAAACTGACAAACAGTAATCCTGTAGTGGTCTGGCCTCACTCCAGGCTTTTAACCACCACTGAGCCTACAGGGCAATGGAGAATGAGATGGACAGAACAGGAAAAATTATTCTCAGCTAGAATGTGGAGAAGGCAATGGCACCCCACTCCAGTACTCTTGCCTGGAAAATCCCATGGATGGAGGAGCCTGGAAGGCTNTTCCTCCGCCATCTTCTCCGAATCCCCCACCAGCATGAATTTGCATCAGGAATTTTGTGCATCTTCGGTGTGGGATGGGGTTGGTATGGGGCTGTTTGGGAAGCGCTTTCTAGAATATGAATCTGAGCCATTCTAGAGCAGGAGCAGGTGAGCCAGGATGGCTTGAAATAAACACAGGAAACCTAGAACGCAATTTGCAGAGACTGCCTTGTGTGCCTTCAGTTAAGGTGTCATTTCACACACAGCTGTGCCTGCAGACGACAAAAATGCTTTCCCCACAACAAATCTGGTTAAAAAGAAAATCCTATAAATAAAAGGAATAACAATTGAATGTATGTTANCTGAGCCATTCTAGAGCAGGAGCAGGTGAGCCAGGATGGCTTGAAATAAACACAGGAAACCTAGAACGCAATTTGCAGAGACTGCCTTGTGTGCCTTCAGTTAAGGTGTCATTTCACACACAGCTGTGCCTGCAGACGACAAAAATGCTTTCCCCACAACAAATCTGGTTAAAAAGAAAATCCTATAAATAAAAGGAATAACAATTGAATGTATGTTAGGACCCCTCAATGAGCAGGCATAGAGACTAAATTGATGCGATTGTAAAAGCTGTGTGGGCAGCTGTGTGCCAATCACTGCACTATTACTGACGCTGCTCTTTGCCTATTCGGTTACATTATCCAGAATGGAGCTCCCAACGCATTCTGTTTGCATTTTACTGGAAGGAAGTAAAGCTGTTTAAAAGCTCCTCTATTCACATGTTTACTTCTATTCAGTGATTTTTGAGAGCACATTTATGGAATTGATAAAAGCAGAATGAGTTGACAGCATAAGAAATTCAAAAGGATTGCCTAATCCAGCCATATTTTTTTATAGCCTAGAGAGCTTATCTAGAAAAATGATGAAGTGTCTCTGGAGTTTAAAATGAAAGTGTATACAGAGGACTTGAATAGACACTTCATCAGGAGGAATGGGGATCCAAGACAGCACTTGGGAAGAAGTTCACTATTGTTAACCATTGGGAGGATGCAAATGGGAGCTTTAATGAGATATCACTGCACACTTATCAGAATGGATAAAATCTAATAACAAACAAAAAACCAGCAGTGCCAGGAATACAAGCAAACTGGAACTTTCACATGTTCCTGAAAGGAGTGCAAAATGCTATGGACTCTGGAAAACTCATGGTTTCTTTGTAAGGTTAAATATATGCTTGCCATATAACTGAGAATCAAACATCTGGTATTTACCCTAGTGAGATGAAAACTCATGTTTTTACCAAGAATGTATATGAGTGTTCATGTGTTCTAAGTTGCTTCAGTCATGTCTGACCCTTTGCGACCCCGTGGACAGTAGCCCACCAGGCTCCTCTGTCCGTGGGATTCTCCAGGCAAAAATACTGGAGTGAGTTGCCAGGCTTCTTCCAGAGAATCTTCTCATATGAGTTTTCATGTTAAATTTATTTGTAATAGTTGAAGCTAGAAACAATCTAAATCTCTAACAGCAGATAAATACTGTAACTAAATATTGTATCCATAGATGGAATACTATTCAGCAGTAAAAAAGAAAACAGCAAACTATTATTTTTATTTGATTTTATTGAAGTATACTTGATTTACAGTGTTTTAAATTCTACTGTATAGCAAAGTGACTCAGTTATACAAATATCTATTCTTGTCCATTATGGTTTATCATAAGATATTGAATATAGTTCCCTACACTGGAAAGTAAAACCTCATTGTTCATCCATTCTATATATATATATATATGAGTTTGCACCTGCTAATCCCAAGCTTCCAATGTTAACCTCCCACAACCACCCTCCTCTTGACAACCACACATCTGTTCTCTGTGTCTGTGAGTCTGTTTATGTTTCATAGATATAAAAAAGAGGAAGTTATTGATACCAACAACAACTTCAAGAAATCCTAAGACATTTGCTAAGTGAGGAAAGTTTTGACATTCTTCAAAGACAAAGCCGTCAAGATGGAAAACATATCAGTGACTTGATAGGGGATATAAGTGGGAGATTTACCAAAATTTTAATTTGATTTATTTTTCTGATAACTTCTCCTTTTTGTATCTTGCTTAAGAAAACTTTTCTCAACACAAGATTATAAAATAAAATAATGGCCTCATATGTTTTCAGCAAATTTCATAGTTATTTGTTTTCATCCTTGAATTTTTTTTTTCAAATCTCAATCTAGCTGGGACGTATTTTTAATATCATGAGACAGAAATCTGTGTATTTTTTTCTAAAATGTGTATATAACATTCCTAACGCTTATTTACTAAATAATATTGAGTAAACTCTTATATACTATCAGGTATTATGGACACTCAGTTGTATCCCTGTTAATATATTTGCTGTATCAACAATAGTAACAAGTTATTTTTTATTGTCATTTTAAAATACAGTTTAGTAACTGTTAAATCTTCTTTTTCAAAGCTGAGTTTACTGATTTTCTATAGATAGCATTTCATATGAATTTACTTTGATGTTTCACATAAAGAAAAGAGCCATATAGATTTAGGGGGGTTGCATTAAAGACGTATATATGTTCTGGTGAGAAGTGACATTTAAAAATATTATCTCTTTTCATCTAGGAATATGACTGTTTCCAGTTTGCATGAAATGTTTTCATTCCTTTAAAGAACTTTTATGGTTTTATTTTTACATTTTTTTACCTTTTCTGTTAAATGTATTTTAGGTATTTTATAATCTGGTGCTGTGATGAATTCCCCCCTAATAATTGTGTATATTACAGTGTGCTTTTGCCAACATATAGAAAAGCTATTGAGTTTTTTATATATAACTTGTCATTAAGCTGATTTCTTCTTTGGAGAGGTGATAATTAAAGATATTTTTAGGTTGATTTTTTTTTTTTTTTGACTCTTGTAGGTTTGTGATAAAATCAGGTATCGGTAGGGAAGGTTCTGTATTTTTCCTATTATACTTGTTTTGGAAAGTGTTGGTAGGCCCTCCAGGACAGGGTTGGACATCCTGGTGAAGGTCAAAGAGCTCAGCTATGGGAGCATCCCTCTAGTATACATCATGCTTTTCATTCAGATACTGCTCCATTCAGTTTGCTGCTATTTCGACTAGAATCTTTGCTTTTCTTTTCATAAATAAGATCGTATTTATTTCCCTGATTTTTGTGATTTCATACGTCCTCCATACAAATACATACATATACGCTGATTATCTGTGCTCTGAAATAGTTAAAATAACAGAATATAATATGCCAAATTATCATGGAAAGCTAAAGGGCCTGAAATATGGGATTTCCTCAGTAAACGCCAATGTAATGGTTAGGAGCATATGGTTTGGAGGTAGATCTGGGTTTAAGTTTCAGGTCCATCACTGAGTCCCAGCTTGGCTTGGTGCGGTTAACTGTGTGTCCAAGCGGCTGTTTCCCATCTCTAAAGTGCGGATGGCAGTGAGATGCAGTTTCTGAACTACTCTCATGAGTCTCTTTGGTAGCAGCCTCCCCATCACATAAAGAATCCGGCCTGCTCTTCCATGTCCATCAGTTTTCATGTTCTGAGTTAGATTATAAGACTCTAGAGTGCCCAGCATTTATACTGTGTCCCCTGGAACTACTAACCTACAGAGGAGACAAGCAATATATTTTCTGATTAATTTAATTTCAGAATTTTTTTTCTCACTTCTTTTTCATGTTATGACTCTTTTTAAAAATTAATTAATTTATTTTTGATTGTGCTGGGTCTCCATTGCTGCATGGGCTTTTTTTCTAGTTGCAGAGAGCTGAGACTACTCTCTGTTGTGGTACAGACGCTTCTCATTATGATGGCTCCTCTTATTCCAGAGCATGGGCTCCAGGGGGCGCAGACTTCAGTAGTTGTGACACTTGGGCTCAGTGGTTGCAGCTTCCTGGGCTCTAGAGCACAGGCTCCATAGTTAAATACTTAGTTGCTCTGCCGCATGTGGGATGTTCCCGAATCAGGAATCAAACCTGTGTCTCCTGCAATGGCAGGTGGATTCTTCAACACCGAGCCACCAAGAAAGCCTCAGGTTATGATTCTTAATTTTGTTGCGGCAGCATATTTTATTTATTCGCCAAATATCAGTAGACTCCGGTGAACTCTGGGCTTCCCTCATAGCTCAGATGGTAAAGAGTCGGCCTGCAATGTAGGAGACCCGGTTCAATTCCTGGGTTGGGAAGATCCGCTGGAGAAGGGATAGGCTACCCACTCCAGTATTCTTGGGCTTCCCTTGTGGCTCAGCTCATAAAGAATCTGCCTGCACTGTGGGAGACCTGGGTTCATACCCTGGGTTGGGAAGATCCCCTGAAGAAGGGAAAAGCTACCCACTCCAGTATTCTGGCCTGGAGAATTCAGTCCATGGGGTCTCAGAGTCAGACACAACTGAGCGACTTTTCACTTTTCTGGTGAATTCTACTATGCTAACCAAAACCATGGAGAAGGCAATGGCACCCCACTCCAGTACTCTTGCCTGGAAAATCCCATGGACGGAGGAGCCTGGTGGGCTGCAGTCCATGGGGTCACTAGGAGTCGGACACGACTCAGCGACTTCACTTTCACTTTTCACTTTCATGCATTGGAGAAGGAAATGGCAACCCACTCCAGTGTTCTTGCCTGGAGGATTCCAGGGATGGGGGAGCCTGGTGGGCTGCCATCTATGGGGTCACACAGAGTCAGATACGACTGAAGTGACTTAGCAGCAGTAACCAAAACCAGGTAGCTCATTTTTAAACCATAGCTGAAATGCCTTAAATGCCTATTTAGAAGTGAAGAATATAGTTGTCATCAAATATTTATCATCAATTAGAGGTAATTATTTTGCAATGTTAGGTATGAAAAGTTAAGAATCAAAGGATTGCTTTTGTTATCAAATGATCGAATGAATCAGATCCCTCTGCTCTTCCCATAATTACAAAGTCAGTACTCACAGTTGTTGATAGGAAGGAAGGGTGCCTTTAATCAGAATGCTGGCAATCTGGGGAAATAGTAGACTCAACGTTCCCCAGAAACAACCTCCAAAGATTCTGCTGAGCCATGAAAGCTTTTAAAGGGAATCAGAGTAGTAATCTCAGTTAATATTTGCCATAGAGGGTCAGAGATGTTTGCCCTCCCCCACCACGTGCAGCCTTGTTGACTCCTGGTGATCATCCTTAGACATTTTCTTTTTCACACAGTTTGGTCACAAAGTTAGTTCAGGTATTTACTGAAGTGGAAGCTACAGAAAAGATCTGGTCATCTGTTAACTGCTTATTCTTCACTTCTACTTCTTTGATCTATGGAAAGACCTGACAAGTTATGCAAGTATTGTGTGACTAAATGATTTGAAAGGTGTGCTTGGGCAGGAGATGAGTGGAGCAGGGGAGTGCCTGGTTTAAAAGTAGTTACAATATAGCTTTGCTGAAATAACAATAAAAAGGGCTTCCTGCTGAGGGTGGTTTCCTGCAGAGAGCTGCTTACAGATTCCCACTTGTCAGAAGGTCATTCCATTTGTAGGGAATTCGAGATTGAAGGTCTCTCTTCTGTATCTTATTCATCCTGGCATAGGGCACCATATTCTCAGAGTGGATCAACATGGGTCTGTAGCATCTCTTTGCTGACAGTTTTAGTTGCCCATATATATATGTATATGTATATGTATATGTGTATTTTAGTGAAGTGAAAGTCGTTCAGTCATGTCCGAATCTTGCGACCCTATGCACAGTGGATCTGCCAGGCTCCTCTGTCCTTGGGATTCTCCAGGCAAGAATACTGGAGTGGGTTGCCATTTCCTTCTCCAGGGCATCTTCCCAACCCAGGACTCGAACCCAGGTCTCCTGCATTGTAGGCAGATTCTTTTCCAGCTAAGGTACTGGGAAAGCCCGTAAATGTATTATGTGTATATAATGGAATGTATGTTTATATATATGTACATATATATTTATGTATATTTCTATATGCAGAGCAAGCTACAATTATCTTGATGCCCCCAAAGATATCAGTTACTATGAGCAATAATGTTAATCCCATTCTCTTGAGGCTAGTTCCTGGAGTTGTGCTGCAATAGACTTACTTCTGCTCAAGATACAGCAGCGTATGTCATGACCTCTGCCTGGTTGTTATATAGTCAGCTTTTTTCCCATTGGTGCATCAGACACTGAATCTATGAGTCTATTGTCCTGATTATTAGCTACTTGATTTTATTCTGGGAAAGGAGTTGGGGGAACCCTGCAGGTTTGTGGTAGGTTCCACTTTATGAACATGAAATTAAAAACAAAACTGCATAAAACCTGGGGGCAAGGAAGAATTGGTCTTGGGTGATCCATGTTAGCATCTGTGGGCTCCATGGACCCCTCTCCATAGGATAAAGATGCCGCCTTCCTTAGTGAGTAGTTGGTTGAGTATGTTGGCTCCCTTTGGATATAGCACCTTCCCATGAAAGACTGATTCGTTCTAAAATGTCATCTCTTTTGCTAGAGCTTGTGCTACATCAAATGGAATGCACGTTGACTGGCTCTCTGGTAGGCTGTGCACTATCGCCTGTACAGTATACCATGTCCGCTTGGTACACTTGAGCCAGATGACTGAGTCAGCCTTGAAGTCAGCTCTGCACACCGCTATGTGACAGATTCTAAAGCTTATGTGAAGTAGTGATGGGAGATGTTGGTGAGAGTTTTGCACATGGAGAGTCCACAGGTGGAACAGGAGAGGACAGGTCTGGAAAAGAGCCCAGTTGAAAAGATAAGCACAAAGCTGGTACATGTGTCAAACGTGGAGCAGTCCTCAGTTTGGCTCCTTGATGGTTGAGTGTGACTGAGACACAACTGGAAGAGCAAGCTGCAGAGGCCAATTATGATGCCGACAAATTTCTGCCGCCGTGTTGGCCCGGACTGACTCTGTTCTCTAGTTCTGGGCCTGTTTTTAATGCACTTCTCAATTCCCCCCCCCTTTCTTCACTTGTATCAATAATCCAGTTTTCCATCCCCTGGGTCTGCCTTCCAGTGAAAAGTCCACTCTGGGACATTTACTTCTTCTGAGTCTTTTTCCTGCCTCACCTTCTAATCTTCCCAAGTATTCCTAGGAATTGACCTTCTTTAAACTTTTTGAGCTCTTTCTCTATTCTGTACCAGGAGTCATTCGCTTGCTTGCCGGACGTTGACTGAGAATCATCTCTGTGCCAAGAACATACATCGTTGAACCATAAACAGCATGATTCCTGCTCATTCATGAGAAGCTTACAGGGACTCAGGCATCACACTGGTGAAGTTAAACAGGTATAAAGACAAACAGAGTGATGGGAACAGAGAAAATCAAGGGTTATATGCTCCATCTGATGGCCCACAAATTCTCCTTTAATACAACCAGCAGTGCAATGAACCAAGCCTACCAGTTGGCTCCACTCCAACTATAAATGCCATCTGTTCTCCGCCACTGCCAAATATCTATCTCCAGCTTAGAATTCTCTCTTGAGCTCCAAATTCCATGAACTCCAGAGCTTCCAGCTCTCATGGCCTCATGGGCTGCTGGGCACTTCACACTCCCCGTGGTGAAGTGAGCTTCCACTCTCACCCATCCCAAACTTTCCACCCCAGCTTCCCCAAGTCAGGAAGCAGCAGTTCAATACTTCCAGCTGCTCAGGTGCCAGAACTCAGGTGCTGTCTTTGACTCTGTCACCTTTTTCCACATCAGATATTCAATTCATTAGACCCATTGGCTCTAACTTCAAAAATTATCCAGAATTAAGACAGACTTTCTGCTTCTCTGTCACCATTGTCCCAGCCACCACTGTCTTCCACCCGTCTTCACCTTTGTCCCTAAGCAGGCTCATTTCCATAACAACCAGAAAGCCCGTAAACAAAGGACAAACCATCTCACTCCTTTGACTTATATCCCTCTAAGCTTTCCCATGGCAGAGAAAATTCCAGGTCCTTACAGGCTCCTGAAAGACCCCATTTACTGTCTTCTTTCTCCCTCTTCCTACTGTTCTTCTCTCCCGCCCAACCCCACTCCCCGGCACCCCCCACACCCCGCTTTTTGTTCCAACACTTCTGTCTCCTTGCTGGTAATGAGTCTTCCAGCCAAGCTCAGCATCAGGGACTTCACATTCAGCAGAAATTTCCCCCAGCCCCCTAGATCTTCATGCATGCCCTCACCTGGTTCAAGTCTTTTTCCAAATGTCACTTTTTCAATGGATNCCCGCCCAACCTCACTCCCCGGCACCCCCCACACCCCGCTTTTTGTTCCAACACTTCTGTCTCCTTGCTGGTAATGAGTCTTCCAGCCAAGCTCAGCATCAGGGACTTCACATTCAGCAGAAATTTCCCCCAGCCCCCTAGATCTTCATGCATGCCCTCACCTGGTTCAAGTCTTTTTCCAAATGTCACTTTTTCAATGGATTCTCAATAAGACTTTTTAAAATTTTGTTATTTTATTGAAGTATAGTTTATTTACAGTGTTTCAAGTATACAGCAAAGTGACTCAGTTTATATATCTATATAGATATATATGGATATATATACATATATATATCCTTTTCAGGTTCTTTTCAATTATAGACTATGAGATATTGCATATAGTTTTCTGTGCTATGCAGTAGGTCCTTGTTGTTTATCTGTTTTAAATATAGTTCTGTATCTGTTAATCCCCAACTCCTAATTTATCCCTCCCCCTGCCATTTGTCTTCTGTGTCTGTGAGTCTGTTTTATATATATATATATATATATATTTTAGGTTCAGTGGGGCTTTCTTTGATTTCTTTGATTTTCTTTAATTTCTTTGATTTGAGATTGCCAGGAGAAATATCAATAACCTCGGATATGCAGATGATACCACTCTTATGGCAGAAAGTGAAGAAGAATTAGAGATCCTCTTGATGGAAGTGAAAGAGGAGAGTGAAAGAGTTGGCTTAAAACTCAACATTCAGAAAACTAAGAGCATAGCATCTGGGCCCATCACTTCATGGCAAATAGATGGGGAAACAGTAGAAACAGGGAGGCCTGGCATGCTGCAGTCTGTGGGGTCTCAAAGAGTCAGACACGACTGAGCAACTGAACTGAACGGAGCTGAGATGTTCTTTTATGCCCAATCTGCCTAAAATGGCATGCGCCCACTGTGGGAGGTCCCCACCCCATCCCCGCTTCACTTTTCTCTCCAGCACTACTGTCTCTTACTTTCCATCTCCTTTACTCATGTATCTGTTTATTGGCAGCCTTTCCCTACTGGAATCTTAGCACCTTGAGGGCTGGGAGTTTTGATCCTTTTATCCACTGCTTACTCCCAGTATCTCAAAAGGAGTGAGACACATAAAAAGTACTCACTAATCCCTTGTTTAATGAATAAATAAATGAATGCATTCAGGACCATTTCTATTCACTGAATCTTGAATATCCTTGGGGTCAGTGCTCATAATACTTAGCTGAATGGTCTGGGGGTTAGCATGGGAGCATTTCACAAAGGGGCCTTGCTTTCCAAATTCTGATCCCTGAAAACATGATGTACTGTGGATACAAACCCCAAACAGAGGAGCTGCCAGAAAGATGCAAAGTACAGTAATATGCATAGGAAGGGCCCTGGGAAACCACCCAGCACAGATTCCTACAATGTCGAGATCTGTGCCAGAGAGGCTGGGGCAAAATCAAGTTCACGTGTGAAGCTGGGCTTCAATGGTGGGAGAGAGTTACTCTTTTGAACTGGTACACAGATGTGTTCCTCAGACCCAAGGAAGCCATAGCTGGGTGTCAGGCATTCCCTTTAACCCCTAGGGCTGCATGTTGTTCGTTACCCCTTACAAATGGAAGGAATTCAGAAAGAAACAGCATGACTGAGCACTTTCCAAACAGTGAGGTTTGCACCAGCTGCTGGGGTCAGTGATTCCCAGGAGATTTCGGGAGAGTTTGGTCTCCCTCCACCAGTGGCTTTCCAACCTGTTTGGCTGTGACTGCAGAAAGGAATGGATTGTACTGTCCAGCCCTGTCCTCCCAGGTATGACTGTATGAAATAAAAATACTCAAGCTTCCAGTGGGTGAGACATGCAGATAATTCCTGTTTTGTTCCCTTTCATTTTATTATTACTGCTTTTTTAATTCAGGCTGATGGAGGAGGATTAGGCTAAGGAGGTGAGGGACTCCGGAAAGGCATGAATTTAACAGGGAACCAACAACCACAGTTAATAAAGACAAATGCTATTTTAAGGCAACATTTTTAAAAGCCTATATTAAGACAAGCTGGAATCAAGATTGCTGGGAGAATATCAATAACCTCAAATATGCAGATGACATCACCCTAATGGCAGAAAGTGAAGAGGCGCTAAAGAGCCTCTTGATGAAGGTGAAAGGGGAGAGTGAATAATCTGGCTTAAGACTCAGCATTTAAAAATCTAAGACCATGGCATCCAGTCCCATCACTTCCTGGCAAGTAGACGGGGAAACAATGGAAATCGTGACAGATTTTATTTTCTTGGGCTCCAAAATCACTGAAGATTGGAAGAAAAGCTATGACCAACCTAGACAGCATATTAAAAAGCAAAGACGTTACTTTGCTGACAAAA
Source organism: Neotragus moschatus (assembly GCA_006410615.1). Taxonomy (NCBI): domain Eukaryota; kingdom Metazoa; phylum Chordata; class Mammalia; order Artiodactyla; family Bovidae; genus Neotragus; species Neotragus moschatus. The sequence continues at coordinate 145,588 of SJYA01002532.1, forward strand.
GTCCCATCTAGTCAAAGCTGTGGTTTTTCCAGTAGTCATGCATGGATGCGAGAGTCGTACTATAAAGAAAGCTGAGTGCCAAAGAAGTGATGCTTTTGAACTGTGGTTGGAGAAGACTCTTTAGAGTCCCTTGGATAGCAAGGAGATTAAGCCAGTCAATCCTAAAGGAAATCAGTTCTGAATATTCATTGGAAGGACTGATGCTGAAACTGAAGATCCAATCCTTTGGCTACCTGATGTGAAGAGCTGACTCATTGGAAAAGACCCTGATTCCGGGGAAGATTGAAGGCAAAAAAAGGAGATGACAGAGGAGGAGATGGTTGGATGGCATCACTGACTTGATGAACATGAGTTTGAGCAAGCTCCCAAAGATGGTGAAGAACCAGGAAGCCTGGCATGCTGCAGTCCATGGGGTCACAAAGAGCCAGACATGACTAAGCGACTGAAAAACAGCAAGGCAAAAAAATCCATCGCTATGCTGTGGCATTTTAAATAAAGGCAGGGAGTTGTGTTTTATGCGCTGCATTAGCAGTGCCCTCATGTTATTTTGTCCTTTACAATCAGCCACATGTCCCCTCCAAGTGGGTTTATGAGGGCTGACAATGGCCTGGAAAGGCTGAGTAGCACAGGGGCTTTAAAATCATTCTTTTTTTTAATTAAAAATTTTACAGTATATAGCTGATTCACATGTATACCAGTGGTTTAGAGACATATACACATACTTGTATATATGTATGCACGCATACATACTACCTTGCTTCAGTTGTGTCCGACTCTTTGCAGCCCTATGGACTGTAACCCTCCAGAGTCCATGGGACTCTCTAGGTAAAAAGACTGGAGTGTGTTGCCATGCACTCCTCCAGGGGATCATTCTGGGCCGAGGACTGAACCTGCATCTCTTAAGTCTCCTGCACTGACAGGTGAGTTCTTTACCACCTGGGAAGCCCATACATATGTATACATATAGCCAAATATATTTATATATATATATATATAAATATATGCATATATATTTATATATATATATATGCATATATTTTCTGTTTCACATTCTTTTCCATTACATTTTATTACAAGATACTGAATATACTTCCCTTTGCTACACAGGAGGATGTTGCTTTTGTCTCTCTTATGTATGGTAGTAGTGTCATGCTTTTTGATTGTAGAATGCATAACTTTTTCTACTTGATTCGAAATACGGGAGATGTGTTTTGAAGAGTGAACGTAGGGGCACATTCTCCTTTGTTCCCAGGCTCCAAAATGCCTCCACACAGCACTGCTACTTGTCTTTCCACCACACTTATTTCACACTCAGCTCCCGTGTTCCCTGCCTTCCTGGGGTCCATTGTCCCACAGCCTGGAGAGTCAACTTGACATCAACCCCTCCCATCCACGAGTCTCCTAGACAATCCACCATCCCACACACCCGGAAACCCACTCACCTGCATGGGGCTCTGAGTCCCTCATCTCCAAAAGCTCTATTTTTTAATAGTTAATATATCGAATCATGTGTGTGCATAGCCATGCCTGACTCTTTGTGACCCATGGACTGTAGTCCACCAGGTTCTTCTGCCTGTGGGATTTTTCAGGCAAGAATACAAAAATGGGTTGCCATTTCCTCCTCCAGGGAATCTTCCCGTCCATCTCCTGCATTGACAGGAGGGTTCTTCACCACTTGAGCCACCTGAGATGCTCTAATCTATCAAATTATATATCCATGTAAACACACATAGACACATATTTTCAAATCACAAAGCAGGCTCATTTTATTTGGGGTTTAGTTAACAGAAGACAGCAATGGCACCCCACTCCAGTACTCTTGCCTGGAAAATCCCATGGATGGAGGAGCCTGGTAGGCTGCAGTCCATGGGGTCGCTAAGAGTCAGACATGAGCGACTTCACTCTCACTTTTCACTTTTTTGCATTGAGGAAGGAAATGGCAACCCACTCCATTGTTCTTGCCTGGAGAATCCCGGGGACGGGGGAGCCTGGTGGGCTGCCTTCTGTGGGGTCGCACAGAGTCAGACACGACTGAAGTGACTTAGCAGCAGCAGCAGCAGTTAACAGAAACATATCTAAGCAGCTTCATCAGAATGAAGACCTGTTGCTGAACTGGCCTGAGATATAACGTGAGAGTCCTCTGAAGGGTATTTTCAGGGTTCTTCATCTGCACACCTCACATCATGGGAGCAACAGATTGGAGAGGAAAATTCTGTAATCAGCTCCTTCAAATGGTAGCACAGGAGATACACACAGCGTGCTCTGTGCTTTGCTGGCAGAAATCTTCCATCATAAAGAGATGTTTACCCTGCCCAGGGTTGTTCAGTGTGGCATTAAGTTAAAATTCCAGGTTTGTTTTCCTCTCTAGTGTTTAGTGTAATTGAATATCCTCCAGGATTTTCTTTTTTTTAATGTTATCATTAATCATGTTTGGGCAACAATGAGATTTTAAGCAAGGGAGATTTTCAGAGCAGATATGGTCTCCTAACCTTAGATCTAATCCTATGTTTATTCCTACTTGCATTTCTTTACATTCAGATGTAAGTTTAACAGACTGACTGTGTGAAACAGTTCCAAGTTCACAATTAGTTGCTTTCAGAGCACTCATGGACCAGTGCAGACTTCAGAGGACTGTGGAATAAAATGCATAATAGTAGTCAACCAATGGGAAGCTCAGGCCATCAAGGTGGGCAATGAATATATACCTTTGGGAAGTCATCAAGCAGCAGCAATATGCCCCATCTAAGATGATCTTGAAAGAAAAGCTGTTTTCTCTGGTTCGGTTAAATGAACAGATGTGGCTGGTCTGATGTGTTTTGACAAAGTGCTCCAACGATGTGGGGCTTAAAAGGCTGAAAAGCCACCACTCTAGCAATTCCCATCTTCTGAGACCCACGCCGCCAGATTTCACAGGTTTCACACAGGATATGAAAGCAGCTTATGAAAGTACAAGCGATGTGGGCAATTTCAGAGCTACGGGTAAAATGCAGGATTTTACATTCAGTCAACTGTGCTATAAAAAGGGCTTTAGTAAAACAGACATCAAATTCAGAGGTGCTCCAAGCATAGCAAAGGCAGTGGGTTCACAGTATGATGGACACAAATTGATAAAATAGGTGGGAGAGATTTAAGAAAAACTACAGTCTTTTATTGAATAGAATGAAAAAAAGTGTGCACACACATTCATGTATCAGGCCATCCATACATATGAAAACAAAAGTCTGGTGTAAAGCCTAGTATAAGTAGATAATCAAAGTCATTCTACTAAACTTGCTAATAACAGATAGGTTAATTTTTACCAGAGTTATATTGTTTTTTTTTGTTTGTTTGTTTGTTTTTTTAACTAAATTAACTCATTTGAAATAAAACTATTTCACCCAAAGTTGGATGATTTAATGTAGTGCCTTGATAGTTGACATCAGGCTTCCCTGGTAGCTCAGATGGTGAAGAATCGGCCTGAAATGCAAGAGACCTGGTTTCAATCCGAGTTGGGAAGATCCCTTGAAGAAGGGAATAGCTACCCACTCCAATATTCTTGCCTGAAAAATTCCAGGGACAGAGGGGCCTGGCAGGCTACAGCCCATGGGGTCACAAAGAGTCAGACAGGACTGAGTGACTAACACGTACACGGTTGACATCAATCACGTTGTTGTTCAGTTGCTTAGTTGTGTCTAGCTTTTTGCAACCCCATCAACTGCAGCATGCCAGGCTTCCCTGTTCTTCACCGTCTCCCAAAGTTTGCTCAAACTCATGTCCATTGAGTCGGTGATGCCGTCCAACCATCTCATCCTCTGTGGTCCCCTTCTCCTCCTGCCTTAAGTCTTTCCCAGCATCAGGGTCTTTTCCAATGAATCAGTTCTTCACATCAGGTGGCCAAAGAATTGGAGTTTCAGCTTCAGCATCAGTCCTTCCAATGAATATTTAGGATTAACTAGTTTGATCTTCTTGCTGTCCAAAGGATTCTCAAGAGTCTTCTACAGTACCACAGTTTAAAGGTATCAGTTCTTTGCTGCTCAGCCTTTTTTTTTTCTTTGACTTTTAAAAATATTGTGTGTATTTATTTGGTTGAGCTGGGTCTTACTTTCAACATGCAAGATCTTTAGTTGCTGTATATAAACTCTTAGGTGCAGCATACAGGATCTAGTTCCCTGACTAGGGATCGTTCCTGGGCACTCCTGCACTGGGGCTCAAAGTCTTAGCTACTGAACCATCAGATAAGTCCCCAGGGGTCTGATTTTCATGAGATGGACCATTCTCTTTCTTCTGCTGTCTGACTCTCTCTGTTTCAGTCTCTATCATCTGTCTTTCTGCAAGCCCATCCTTCCTCCCCCCTCCCCATTCCACCATTTCAGAGCACCTCTGGGATTCCCATCATCAGAGCACCTCTGGGATTCCCATTATAAGCTTCAGTTTCATAAAGTCCAAGAAAAAACTATGTCACTGCATTCTACGTATGATAATCTTACCAAGTGGCAGCCCAGGGGGACAGATAGCAGGGGAAAATGGTTTGGAGGCAGTTACCTTCCCCATTCTCTCTGGTAGAGAGAATGCTGATGGTGATCCATGGAAGCCTTCAGAATGAGAGTCAGCCAGCATGCATGCTAAGTTGCTTAGTCATGTCCAACTCTTTGCAATCTGGTGGACTGTAGCCCATGGTGGACTGTAGCCCACTCTTCTTTCCAGGGGATTTTCCAGGCAAAAATACTGGTTGCCATGCCCTCCTCCAGGGGATACTCTCACATCCATACATGACTACTGGAAAAACCATAGCTTTGACTATTGGTTTGATCCTAAATCCCTAAAAACCTGACAGCGTAAGACTACAAGAGTTAATTGCCAGTGGTTCACCATTTATGCCAATGTTTTCTTAGCGTGCAGCTAAATTTTCTAAGGAAAAGTGAAAACTCTATTACCCAATGAAAAGAAATTTTTCATAGACCATTGTAACCACAGTAGAAAGATAAACTTGTAACCGGTGGTTTTGTGGTCATGTCAGAATGGGTAGTGTGGACTAATTCATAATGTCTTCCCCTTAGTTTGAATCTGTCTCCTCAGCAGGTATATGTCTACTCTCTCCAAGATTACCCTCATATATTTGTTTAAAAAAAAAAAAAAAGCAAAATAACTTTCTTTTTAAAGATCAGATCATATGGCATTGAGAGTTACTTGTCATGATGTGCGTGCATGCTAAGTCACTTCAGTCATGTCCAACTCCTTGTGTCCCTATGTACTATAGCCCGCCAGGCTCCTCTATCCGTGGGATTCTCCAGGCAAGAATACTGGAGGAAGTTGCCATGCCCTCCTCCAGGGGATCTTCCCCACCCAGGAATCGAACCCAGGTTTCCTGCACTGGCAGGAGGATTCTTTACCCTGGAGCAGAGCAACTCTAGTTGGGGTGCAAGGGCTTGCATTGCAGTGGCCTCTTCTGCAGAGCACAATCTCTAGGGCATTCAGGCTTTGGTAATTGCAGCCCACGGGCGGCCCTTGAGCACTGGCTTAGTAGTTGTGGCACACGGGGTTAGTTGTCCTGTGGCATGTGCAGTCTTCCCAGACCAGGGATCAAACCCATATCTCCTGCATTGGCAGGCAGATTCTTTACCACCTAGCCACCAGGGAAGCTCTTTTCTTTCAGGTCAGTGTTATAATTTAGTTGGAAAGTAAAGACAAACACAGAAATAACTCTAATAACACAGCTGTGGCTTCAATACTACACAACTGTTTAGTATATATATTTTTTACTATAAAGTGTATTACAACCTTACATTTGTATAGTCTTTTTTCAGTGTTTGAGGCTATCCTCTAATTTAATTCTAACAATAACCATGTGATTTTAATCTCTATTGCTTGCTCCACCTAGATGCAATGTCCTCTGGGCATGTCCCTGCACAAGATAGGAAATGGATATTATTATTTACAGCAAAAGAAACTCGTGGAAAGCTGTCACAAGGAAAATTGTTGGATGTGTGGAGTTGTAAATATGTGGAAGAGATTCAGAGTCAGCCTGAGTTATGTTTGGTTTTTCCTCCATATGGCAGTAGCATCACTGGAACCTCTCCTTACCCATCTGGGCCCTACATTGTGAAGTGAAGGTGTTAGTCATTCAGTCATGTCCAACTTTTTGCGACTCCATGGACTATAGCCTGCTAGGCTCCTCTGTCCATTGATTTCTCCAGGCAAGAATACTGGAGGGAGTAGCCAATCCCTTCTCCAGGGGATCTTCCCAGCCCAGGGATCATCGAATAGCGGTCTTCTGCATTGCAGCCAGATTCTTTACTATCTGAGCCATCACATTGCCTCACCTAAAAAACATGAATAATAATACTCATATTGCATTATTATTGAGAAGTTGGAGTGAAATTGTGCGTGTACTTACATAGCATATTGTCTGACGCCTAGTATTATAAATTATCCAAGTAATAACTTTTATTGGTAATTATAGCTGAGAACAGAAGACTCATGTGGGAATTTACGTGATATTCTGATATTCTTATTTTGATATTCTGAGAAGTCATTGATAATATAAAACTATGGAGATGGATACAAGTCCTTAAGTGGATAATTCAAGTTAATTATCCAAATTCTCTGGTTTGAGTCCATCCAGGTTTAGCAAAAAGAAGTTGTCTATTTCTTCTCTTTATGTGGCTATAGGACATAAGATACCCAAAGTAACTCTGTATTTAAAAGTGGAAATTAGAAAATATCAAGGTGTGAGCATTCAAGATTGGGAACTCATGTACACCTGAGATGGAAAAAATAAAATAAAATTAAATTTAAAAAAGAAAATATCAAGGTGTAATTGTTTCAGCCTCTGTTTTATAATATCCATGTTCTTAGTTTACCTTGCCTGCACTGGGAAATCTGAACATATCAGTTTGGACATTCCTTCTGTCCTGATTAGAATTCATGCTTTATATGTGTGTCTCCCGTAAATTCCTTGAGAGTAAGAATATCAAATTAGGGATATAAAGAATGCTATTGGACCCAAACTGATTCAGAATGGTTTCTTGGAAGTTGAATACCATTAGTCTTTCACTTTTAAATTCCAGGCAGTAAGAATTAGTAATCTACTGCTCCTTGTGTATCTGGAATCCTAAATTTCATTTCTGGCAACATGGCTTCTTGAGTAAGCTTTGGTAAGTCATTTAATCTCTTGGTCTCACTGGACAAACAAACACAACCAGGCAAAACCCATCATCAATTCTGCATTTTCTCACTTTCTGCCAGTATTCAGTATAGTTCATGCAGGCTGTGTGTGTGCTGTGCTCAGTCGCTCAGTCGTGTCCAGCTCTTTGCAACCCCATGGACTGTAGCCCTCCAGGCTCCTGTTCCCATGAAATGCTCCAGGCAGGAATACTGGAGTGGGTTGCCGTTTCCTGCTCCAGAGGATTTTCCCAAATCAGGAGTTGAACCCGCATCTCTTGCACCTTCCGCATTGGCAGGTGGATTCTTTGAAAGCCCCATGCAGGCTGTATGTGTGATACAAACCTCAAGAGCCACATTGCCTTGTTTTCTGCCTGAGGAGAGAATAGTTGTAATCTGTGAGACTTGCTTGATTTATAACCCCTCCCTTAAGGACTTCTGTAGAAGTCTGATTTGTGGTTTGGAAAATTATTGCTATGGAAGCACATCAAAGCACAGCTTTGATGATCACACCTCACCTTTGCTGGGCAAATGCAAAGGGGTGACAAGGAGGTGCCCCAGAAGCACACAGAGCCAATAAGAGGCGGGTGTACACAATGCAAGCGCTGACATCACTTCAAGGAAGCCATATAATATACTTGATGATGTAATGCCAAGAGCTGGAAAACAACCATAGAGAACCTGCTGAACTAGTGGGACTTATCTAAGGGGCTCAGTTTGAACACAGACACAGACATCAAGACTGAGGAATAATTATTCAGGTCTTCAAAGATTCTTCATAAGAAAAGAAAAGCAAATTCCCATCCAATATTCCCAGTGATGCTTGAGGCTGAGCCGAACACTTGCCAGAGCCACTTCTGTCTTGGTGCCCTCTCTAATTTTCCTCCAAGAACATCTCTAGTCCCCTACCTCTGTCTTTCGAATGCTACCTAGTGCCCAAGGCCAGGGTCAAATACTACTTTCTCTAAGGTAGTTTTTTGGTTCTCACTTCTTGATTAAGTTTTTCTTTGTTTGGGCTGCTGCTGTGACAAAATTACCAAAGCCTAGGTGGTTTATAAACAACATATATTTCTTGCTCACAGTGCTAGGGGCTAAAAGAGATCAGGATGCCAGCACGGTCTGATTCCGCTGGACTCCTCTTCGAGGTTGCAAACTGCCAACACATGGCAGAGAGCAGAAAGAGAAAGCAGATGGCCTTGTGACTGTTATAAGGGCACTGATCCTATTCAGGAGGGCCCCATCCTCATGACTTCGTCTGATCCTAATTACCACCTTTAGGCCTACCACCTAATTCCATTGAGGAGAGAGGGAAAGTAGAGCACCTATTTTTCCCTCTTCCTCTTGGGTTCTCCAGGTATAATTTAAACATATTTTTTTGGTTAATTTTTTTTTATTTTGGCTGCACCAAGTCTTCCTCGCAGTGCATGTATTCTTCACTGTTGTAAGTGGATTTCTCTTATTGAGGTGCAAAAATGTCTTGCTGTGGTTAGCAGGCTTCTCTAGGAGCACTGAGCAGACTTAGTTGTTGTACATGGACTTAGTTGTCCTGTGGCATGTGGGAGCTTAGCTCCCCAACCGGGATTGAACCTGCGTCCCCTGCATTGAAAGGCAGATTCTTAACCACTGAGCTGCCAGGGAAGTTCCATCTCCTGGAATCATTTTTGAAACTCAATCCTCACTGTTATAAAAAATACCTTTTATATTATAATATTTGTGTTTCTTTGTTCCCCCTGGATAGATTGGAATATCTTTCATCAGTCTTGCTTATTTTGCTGAGGGAGATGGAGAATGCAATATCTTGCTGAATGCATAGCGTAGGGACTAGTCATGAATATCATTGTTGTGCTTCAGTTGTGTCTGACTTTCTGTGACCATATGGACTATGGCCCTCCAGGTTCCTCTGTCTATGGGATTCTCCATGCAAGAATAGTGGCGTGGGTTACCATTCCCTCCTTACAGGATCTTCCAATCCAGGGATCTAACCTGTGTCTTTTATGTCTCCAGCATTGGCAGGCAAGTTCTTTACCACTGTACATAAATAATTAATCAAAGCTTTAACCATGCAAACCATGTTGCCTTTTTTTTTTCCCCTAATTTCACATGGCCAGAATGCAAATATCTGCAATTTTGGACATTCAGGTTTTCTCTAGACAAATCTCAGTGGAAATCAAATGATCATGTACAAATATCTCTCTTGTTTGTTTGCCCTCAGCTCCAAACAGCATAGATGCTTTTCTTAAGGTTTTTGCATTTGCTGCTTACAAAGAAAAAAAGAGTTCTTTAATGCTTGCCAGACTTGCTCACACACTCATGCAGGAGCTTAAAATTATAAGAGGGGTCAAAAGTATGTTCACATCTATCACTGCAGTTTCAATATGAGCTGCACACAGCTCCTTTGAACCCTGAAGGTTATGCCCAGTATCTCCATTGGAATAACTGTGGGTCCTACAGAGACTCTCCTTAGATATGTTGACCTCCGCCTTTGTGCTGCTGTTCACATTAGTACTTGCTAGCAGTTTCTGTTCAGCAGTAGGTCTTCTCACAGCCTTCTGACTGTGTGCGTACTTGCTGTATCCTCTTTGTTGTGCAGAAGGAGAGGTTTTTTAAACTATCCCCTGATATGAACAGCTTGGTGGCTCAGTGGTAAAGAATCATCCTGCCAGTGTAGGAGACATGGGTTCAATCCCTGGTCAGGAAGATCTCCTGAAGAAGGAGATCTCACTCCAGTGTTCTTTCCTGGGAAATCCCACAGACAGAGGAGCCTGGCAGGCTAGAGACCCTGGGGTCGCCATAAGTCAGACACAACTTACTGACTAAACAGTAACAACATGAACCTCTTCCCTGGGAGAGGTGATGGGGCCATTCCCTCTTCTTCTGCTGACAGTACCCTTGAATTCTCAGCAGCAGTGGGGATAAACCTATTTGGGCTCCCTCCTTTGCTCTGGAGGCCACTGTCAAGGGCGTTCCATACAGAACTCAATGTCCCCTTCTCAACTGAGTGGATGCTCTTGGGATGCCAGGTGTTGCTTATGTCTTTGTTACTTGGTCTAATGAAAGCTTATTACTTACAATCAACTATGTGGACATTCAGTGCCAAGAGTGAGCTAGAAGATGCTACAAGTCACAGTCACTTATTGATTTTGCATTTCTCTCCTCCCCGTCTCCCACTACTGGCATGCCTCTGTTGTGTGCCATACAATTTTTGAGAGTATAATTGTCATCTGTTCTCCTTAAGTCCTGTACTCAGAGGATTTGGCTATAAAATGAATCCATGACCTGAGCTCTTGAGATTTGGCAATCCATTTGTACTTTCTGCTGAAGATGTTGACCTGTCACTAAATTTTGAATGTGGGTGACACTGCTGAAATTTAATCAGTAAAGGTCCCTCCCTCTTAGATGAAACTAGGAAACATTGCAGTTTTATCCATTTCACTCTCTGTACTGAGCTTGATGTCACATAATTGCTGGCCAGTCTAACACTTTTATACAGTACATCTTTCCAAATTAGAAAATGTGCTATAATAAAAAATCAGTAGCAGCCCTAACTATCTGTAAGAACCTGTTAGAAAACTTAACAGTACAAGATCTCAAATTCAGCAGTTGCAAAACTGTAACATTCTTGGAAGTTAGTTCAACCCAAACTGCTTGAAATCCAAATGCAGAAACTTAACAAATGTGATAAAAGCGTAATCTGTTGAGAGACTTTGTGTAAATACCGCACATTGAAAAGATGTAAGATCTTCCACAGCACACTGACAAATTGAATACAGTTCCACGTAAAAAACAATTCATTAGGGATGAGACAATAAAAATTAATCTAAAGTTTATCTGGAAAAAAATCAGTGAGTGAAGTGGAAAAACTTATGAAAAGCATAGTAAGAGGCAAATTTTATCTTCAATTATGCAACAAAAAGCTAAACTAATTAGAACAGGATGGTACTGGCTTGAAGAATTTTATACAAAACAATAACAAAGCATGAGAGAATTTTATTGAAATTTATTGTTGGTTATCTCTTAATGGGCTTCCCTGGTAGCTCAATGGTAAAGAGTAATCTTGCCAATGGAGGAGACTCATGTTCGATCCCTGGGTTAGGGAGATCCCCTGGAGAAGGAAATGGCAACCCATTCCAGTATTCTTGCCTGGAGAATCCCATGAAAAGAGGAGGCTGGCAGTCTATAGTCCTTGAGGTCGCAAAAGAATCAGACACGTCTTAGCAATGAACCAACATCAGTCTCATAAGCTGTAAGTTGAAAATCAACACATGAGGAAGAGTTCTATTAAGTTCAGTGTTTCCAACAGTCATAAGACTCAAATGAAAATCTACCATAAGGATAACCAAGATAAGTAAGCATTCATATCAGATGAGAGTCTCACACAGGAATACCCTGTATTCTTGTGTTTAATTTTAAAAGCAAGAAATTAAACAGGCTTAGGGGATGCATTTGGACATTAAAATAAAATAAAAGCTGAGTCATTTTATGTATGGTAACAGGAAAGACAAATGGTTTTGCCAGCCTGTATTACAGACGAAATGGAACCAAGATTTATTCACTTTAACAATGTTAATACTTAAATAGTACTAAATTCCAGTACCTTGTGACTTTACTTTGGGAACTAATGCAATATTGAACCTAATTTCTGTTCTTGACAGTTGTATTTGTTTTCTTTGTCACAGGTTAACTCATACTTGGAAGTTAAGTCTTTACAATGACAGGAAGTCCCCATATCTTTTTTTCTCAGAATGATTTTGGCACAATATTTAATGAACCCATTTCTGGCATATAAAGAATGAACTGCCTGAGCTTTTAAAAGTCATAGTGAATATGTGTCTGTCAGGTAGAGATGGACTCCATAATTAGTGTATGTGCCCCTGATTTGTTTAGTATTTGCTATCAGTAAATACCATTATCAAAAGCAATATTCTTTTCCTGCAATTTGTTTATAGATGTTGA
>SJYA01002533.1:0-62311 GCA_006410615.1 Neotragus moschatus
GGAAAAGACTCTGATGCTGGGAGGGATTGGGGGCAGGAAGGGAAGGGGACAACAGAGGATGAGATGGCTAGATGGCATTACTGACTCAATGGACATGAGTCTGAGTGAGCTCTGGGAGTTGGTGATAGACAAGGAGGCCTGGTATGCTGGGATTCATGAGGTTGCAAATATTCGGACGCGATTGAGCGACTGAACTGAACTGAACTGAGTATTCCTAACTTGAGAGCAATAAGTGCAACTCTGGTTGATATTTCTGTTGATTAAGCATTATATGCATTTATTAAATAACCAACATTAGGCTTCTTTTGTGGCTCAGATGATAAAGAACCTGCCTGCAATTCAGGAGACATAAGTTCAATTCCAAGATCAGGAAGATCCCTTTGTAAGGTAAAGGCTACACACTCCAGTATTCTTGTCTGGAGAATTCCATGGACAGAGGAGTTTGGCAGGGTACAGTGTATGGGTTCGCAAAGATTTCAGCAGGACTGAATGACTAACACACACACATTTATTAGAGGATTTAGGAAGCTTATAAAACTTTTAGAGGAGCTGGCAGACTTAATTCAGTAACAAATTTCCAGAGACGACAATCCTCATGCAGAACTGGTGTGACCAGGAAATAATGTTGCGGCCACCAAGATGCATATACAGTGAGCTGTCTCTACTACTCAAGGAATTCAAATTATTACCTTCACAGTAATTAGTGAAAGAGAGAGAAAGGAATTCTTAGTGCCTTTCCAATTCTGTCCTTTTTCATACTGTTTGGGACAGAATTGGAAAGGTAAATTGATACAGAAACAGTGGAAAAAGTGAGAGACTTTATTTTCTTGGTCTCCAGAATCACTGCAGATGATGACTGCAGCGATGAAATTAATAGAAGCTTGCTCCATGGAAGAAAAGCTATGACCAACCTAGACAGCATATTAAAAAGCAGAGATATTACTTTGCCAACCATGGTCCATCTCGTCAAAATTATATTTTTTCCAGTAGTCATGTGTGGATGTAAGAGTTGGACCATAAAGAAAGCTGAGTGCCAAATAATTGATACTTTTGATTGTAGTCTTGGAAAAGACTCCTAAGAGTCCCTTTGACAGCAAAGAGATCAAACCAGTCAATCTTATAGGAAATCAACTCTGAATATTCATTGGAAGGACTAATGCTTAAACTGAAGCTCCAATACTTTGGCCACCGGATGCTGGCTCATTGGAAAAGACACTGATGATGGGAAAGATTGGAGGCAAGAGGAGAAGAGGATGATGGAAAATGAGATGGTTGGATGGAGTTACTGATTTGATGGACATGAGGTTGTGCAGGTTCTGGGAATTGGTGATGGACAGGGAAACCTGACATTCTGCACTCCGTGGGGTTGCAAAGAGTCTGACACACCTGAGCAACTGAACTGAACTGAATTCTGTCCCAGTTCCTTGGTCAAAGTCAAGAAGGAGTGTGTATGACAGGCAGAGACCAGAGCTTTGCAGAGTCTATGTAGTGACATGGTTAACATAACACCATATACTCCTAACCTCCGTGCACTGTCTGTCACATCAAAAAGCTGTGTGATCTTCTGTAAGTTTCTTAACCTCTCTGTACCTGAGATTCTTCATCTGTAAAATAAGAATAATATTGGCAAGTGAGGAATAAATAATTGTTATAAAATAAAACAGTTAGAACAATGTTTTTAATATTATAAGCATTATTATTTTCCAATAGTTTTAATTGCAAGAGAGACAAGGAGAAGTGATTCTTAAGTACCATTTGTTCATATTAGTTGTGATTAGATTTTGATCTAATTTATACCTGATAAACAGAGAACCCTCCAAATATTCTATAACATCAGGCTTTTGGGTAAACAAAATAAAAACTTCATCATAAGACACTAGGAAGTATGTTCTTCTCTTTGTATATTGAGAATATCCTATACATTAGAATATACTGTATATAATATATACTCTGTATATATTAGATGAGAATTAATGTTATATAAAATTTTGTGATTGTTTTCATAAATTAAGTCAGTAATTACTGAAAAATATTGCTTAAGACTTATGCTTTGTGTGTATTAATGATGGAACAGATGAGTGGAGATCTTGTAAAAGGCCATGATCAGACTTCTGAGCTCTGATGCGTTAGAATTTCATACCTGATTAACAAGCTAAATATACTGAAACCAAAGGATTTGAAATTGAGAAACATATTGCAAGAAGTGTACACCTGGAGGAAGGCTTTGAAGAAATAATTAACTCATGAAAGTGGAAAGGAATGAATTCTAAATATAAGAGTGGGGAAAGTGCACCCCTACTAAATTTTGTCTTTTTGTTTCTGTATCTGGATCAGTGAGCTTAATTCTTCGCTTCAGTTAAGGTTTTCTAAGAGGAATATAGGGGAAAAAAAGTTATTTTCTTTGAACCTTAAGGCTAAGCATTGTTTTAATGTAGTATATGAAACCTTTTCTTGTTTACATTGGGGCTTTCCAGGTGGCACTAGTAGTAAAGAATCCCCCTGCCAATGCAGGAGGCATAAGAGATACGTGTTTGATGACTGGGAAAGGAAGATCCCCTGAAGGAAGGAATGACAACTCACTCCAGTATCCTTGCCTAGAGAATCCCATCTTGTTTATATTTGTTTACTGTATTTACTATGCTTAAATTGGATGGTAAAATAGAACAATATTTTCCTCCATGCCAGAGATGTGCAACATTCTTTAAGGTATACAGTGAAAGTTGAAGGAAAATTAGCAAAAATCATTGTAAAACAAGTTTTATTTGAAATAATATGAAGTAAAATGCACTATTATTATTACTATTATTTTAGTCAAAAACTATAATATTAATTAGGTATATGTGATTCAGTAAATTCATATTCTTAGTAATTATGTCAACTTTTTGCTCATGTTCTAATAATTATTTTCATTGAGTGAATTACTACCTCAGGCTTGACCTATTCAACAATTTGAGCTCAGTGCCCACCCTCACCCTTCCCAAATTATAAGAACTTTTTAGAAAGTGAGCCCTTTCCTTGATAATGTTTACTCATAATTTGGCTGCAAAAAATAGCTTCTAATATTTCATTTTTCAGGCAGGAGTTTCACTAGCTTCTGATAAAAGGTAAATTGGTGCATATTTTAAACATTAAGTTTATTTGACCAAAAATCAGTTCAAATTGGGCAGCACTAGATTGGGAGTGCTTAGGTGTCCTTCTTTCACAGAAGCTTAGGGAGAGACATTTTAAAGAAAAGGTGTAAGTAAAGCAAGAAAACTATTGACTGCCTATAACTTAGAGCCTTGGTGCTACTTTAGTTGCTAAGACATATCTGACTGTTTTGTGACCCCATGGACTGGAGTATGCCAGGCCCCTCTGTTCATGGGATTGCCCTCACAAGATCACTAAACTTGGTTGCCATTCCCTTTTCCAGAGCATCTTCCTGACCCAGGGATCAAATGCACATCTCCTGCATTGGCAGGTGGTCCTTTTGCCACTGAGCCACCAAGGAAGCCCAACATAAAGCTTAACTGACTGCAATTGGTTGTCCTCATGTTTTTGTTCATAACTTTTATAGACACTTACAAGCTTAGATTTTTCCAATAGTAATGTATGGCTGTGAGAGTTGACCAAAAATAAGGCTGTTCAATTCAGTTCAGCTTGGTTGCCCAGTCATGCCTGACTCCTTGTGACCTCATGGACAGCAGTATTCCAGGCCTCCCAGTCCATCACCAACTCCAAGAGTTTACTTAAACTCATGCCCATTGAGTTGGTGATGCCATCCAACCATCTTATCCTCTGTTGTCCACTTCTGCTAGCGCTTTCAATTGTGAGAGTTGGACTAAAAAGAAGGTTGAGTACTGAAGAACTGATGCGTTTGAATTGAGGTGCCAGGGAAGACTCTTGAGAGCCCCTTGGACAGCAAGGAGGTAAAACCAGTCAATCTTAAATGTAAATCAACCCTGAATATTGATTGGAAGGGCTGATGCTGAAGCTGAAGCTCCAATATTTTGGCCACCTGATACAAAGGGCTAACTCATTGAAAAATACACTGGGAAGACTGAGGCCAGGAGGAGAAGAGGGTGACAGAGGATGAGATGGTTGGATGGAATCATCAACTCAATGAACGTAAGTTGGAGCAAACTCCGGGAGACAGTGAAGGACAGGGAAGCCTGGCATGCTGCAGTTCACGGGGTTGCAGAGTTGGATATGATTAACTGACTGAACAACAACAAGCTTATGTTTTGGTTTGCTTTTTAAAATTTTTATTTTATTGGTGTGCAGGTGATCTATGATATTTATTAGTTTCAAGTTTACAACAAAATTCAGTTACACATATATTAATATTCTTCTTTAGATCCTTTTCTCATTTAGATTATCATAGAATATTGAGTAGATTTCCCTGTGCTATACAGGAGGTCCTTGTTTCAATTTTGTTTTATGGCTGAATAATATTCCATTGTGTAAATATACCACATCTTCTTTATCCATTCCTCCACTGGTGGACATTTAAATTGCTTCCATGCCTTTGTGATTGTAGATGCTGCCAAAACATTATAATCACCTCAGTCTAGTGGCCTCCTAATTCAATTGATCTAACAATTTTTTTTTTCAGCAGGAATGCCTCTTTCAGAGAGTCTAAAGTGAAAGACTTTATGAGATTTTCTAAGAAAAAAAGTGCCTTTTAATTATTTCCTGGAATGACAAGTCTTCAAACGTGTATTTATATTAACAACTCTCTAGTATAAGAAGAGTTCACAAGGAGGGTATTGGTGCCAATAATTTTTAAGACATTAACTAATTCCTTCCTAGAATTGAATTGTTTGAGGATGTACCTGTATCATTCACTTTACATAAAAAGTCATAGTCTTCACTCACTGTAAAATGTTAAAAAGGGCAGTGGTAAAACATTTGTGGATATCCCAGACAGGAACAGTTCAGAAGACCTATGTCTAAAAAATTGAATTTTACATTAACAACGAAGCACTCTACCCAACTGAAAAAATCTTTCTCTAAAAAAATTTGCATTAAAGTTTTCCTGTGTTTTGCAAAATTCATAGTCACTGTATTTTTTATTTTTGCTAATAATAGTTGTAAGGATTACTAATTCCAGAAAAAATAAAGTTTTGTAATTCAGGCAAAATTAATTGTTTTTAAATAATAAATTTATATTTATGATTTTTTAAGGATAATATGGGAGTGATCATAAGCAGACTTTTTAAGAACGCATTGTATTAACATGAACTATTCTAGGGAAGAGAATGCAAATATAACTTAAATGAGAAAACAGTGCACACATTTTGACTCTTAAAAATAACACATGGATGAGACTTTCACTTATATTACACATGATACTTTTAAAATAGTAATGGAATAGTTTTATTTTGTAAATGACATTTTTAAAAATAAGAGGAAAATTGTATTTATTGCAACAATTTGTGCTTCAGTTTTAAAAAGATCTAGAGGTAAATTTTAAAAATGGGGAGAGAGGATTTCCCTGGTGTCTGAGTGGTAAAGAATTCTGCCAATGCAGGAGACACAGGTTGAATCCCTGGTCTGGGAAGATTCCATGTACTGTGGAGCAACTATGCCCCTGTGCCACAAGTATTGAGCCTGTACTGCTGATCCCATGTGCTGAAGTTACTTAAGCCCAGGTGCCTAGAGCACACGCTCTGAAACAAGAGAAGTCATCACAATGAGAAGAGCATGCACCACAACTAGAAAGTAGCCCAAACCCTCCACAACTAGAGCAAAAGCCCGTGCCACAACAAAGACCAAGACAGTCCAAAATAAATAAATATTTTGTAATGAAGAGAAGTGCATAATTAGAATTTTAAATAATTTTATTGAAATAGAAGTGAAAAAATAAGATTGTAATTGATGTTATGGCATAAGCAATTTTCATTTGAATTAAATCACTTGATGATAAATGTGAACAACCAAATTTTGGTTGATTTTTATATTTATTTTGCCAGAGAAGATATTTCAGTAAAAGCACAAAGCAAATATATCCGAGATCCAAGTCTTCCATGTTAAAGATAAAGTGACAGGAATGTGTTGCTAGTGTCATCTAATGTAGTCAAAAAGAAAGTTATAACACCAATGTATATATACCAACCTACAAAGCACCTCAATACATTACTACAAGATAAAAGAAATAAATAAATAACTCATAGTTCAGTACCTCACAACTGCAATTCTTTCATCTAAAACTAAAATGAGTAGAAAACCACAGGCCTAATTATAGATCAGTTTAACTAAAGAGATAAGCATGTAGATCTTTCATGCAAAGGTGATTAGGTATCTTAATTCTGTACTATCTACTAAGTTTTAATGACAAACTTCCTTTGCAAGAAAGCTGCTATTACTGTGAAGTCTTTTGGCCAATTGGGTCACTTATATTTTCCTGATTTTATCCTCGCTAAAAGATGTAGCCCCCAGTGATTTAAAGAAAAGTCCCAACAATTTGAAAGAGCCAACCAGATCTAATGAATCATTGACTGATTATCATGAAATGATCAATAATATAAAGTAATAAGCAATAATCATTGTTTAAAGAATTTTAAATACAAAAGAAAGGAAGATAAAAAGATGAAGGGGAGAGAGAAAGAAAAGGGATGTGGGAGAAAGGGGAGGAGGGAAAAGGGGAACGAGTAGGAAAGAAAGGAAAAGAAAGACTTAGCAGCAGTACATATAAACACAGTATGCTGCTGCTGCTGCTGCTAAGTCACTTCAGTCATGTCTGACTCTGTGAGACCCCATATGCGGCAGCCCACCAGGCTCCCCCATCCCTGGGATTCTCCAGGCAAAAACACAGGAGTGGGTTGCCATTTCCTTCTCCAATGCATGAAAATGAAAGATGAAAGTGAAGTCGTTCAGTCGTGTCAGACTCTTAGTGACCCCATGGACTGCAGCCAACTAGGATCCTCCATCCATGGGATTTTCCAGGCAAGAGTCTGGGAGTGGATTGCCATTGACTTCTCTTATATTCACTGGAACCTGGACAAATATATATGGTTCTATATATAGTTAAATGTATGTATTTTTACATACATTTGTTTATAGTTGGACACGACTGAGAGTCTGAATTGAACTGATAAGGTTAAATAGAATATGGTCATTAAGTCAGCAATGTGTGGTCCCATGTAGCAAAGAACACGACACTGGAATACATATTGTTTTGCAGAAACCAGATAGAAAACAATACGTACCACAGTGTTCAGTTCAGACTCTCAGTTACGTTCAACTCCTTGTGACCCCATGGATTGCAGCACACCAGGTTTACCTGTTCATCACCAACTCTTAGAGCTTGCTCAAACTCATGTCCATTGAGTAGGTGATGCCATCCAACCATTTCATTCTCTATTGTCCCCTTCTCCTCCTGCCTTCAATCTTTCCCAGCATCAGGGTCTTTTCTAATGAGTCAGACCTTCACATCAGGTGGCCAAAAGTGGAGCTTCACCTTCAGCAACAGTCTTTCCAATGAATATTCAGGCCTGATTTGTTTTAGGATGGATTAGTTGGATCTCCTTGTAGTCTAAGGGACTCTCAAGAGTCTTCTCAAACACCACAGTTCAAAAGCATCAATTCTTTGGTGCTCAGCTTTCTTTGTAGTCCAAATCTCACATCCATACATGACTACTGGAAAAACCATAGCTTTGACTAGATAGACCTTTGTTGGCAAAGTAATGTCTCTGCTTTTTAATATGCTGTCTAGGTTGGTCATAGCTTTACTTCCAAGGAAAAATTGTCTTTTCATTTCATAACTACGGTCACCATGTCTTCAGTGATTTTCGAGCCCAAGAAAATAAAGTCTATCACTGTTTCCATTGCTTCTACATCTATTTGCCATGAAATGATGGGACCAATGCCATGATCTTTGTTTTTTGAATGTTGAGTCTTAAGCCAGTATTTTTGCTTTCCTCTTTCACCTTCCTTGGGACGTTCTTTAGTTCCTTGTCAATTTCTGCCATATGGTAATGTCATCTGTACATCTGAGGTTATTGACATTTCTTCTGGCAATCTTGATTCCAGCTTGTACTTCATCCTGCCTTGCATTTTGCATGATATTCTCTGGNTGTTGAGCTTTAAGCCAACTTTTTTACTCTCCACTTTCACTTTCATCAAGAGGCTTTTTAGTTCTTCTTTGCTTTCTGCCATAAGGGTTAGTCAATTTGCCAAATGACCACAACCACATGAATGCTCTCAGGTAAGCTTAACAGCAGAACCACCAACTGAGGTTAACATAAATTATAAAATCGTGAGCAAACAAATTGATGTTTCAGTCCACCAAATTTTAGTATGGTTGTTTATATAGCAATAAACTCATTCACCATGTAGATAGTTTTCAATACTTCAGAACTCTTTCAGTAAAAATGGAATTTAAAACTAATTTTTAACTCAAGTTATTTTAGAATGCAAATTTTATGTACATTATAAAAAAGTATAAGCCTTCCAGATTATTACTCATGTCAGTCATCCTCAAATTTGACAGCTGATTTGAGCCATCACGGGACATTCATTTTAAGGCTATTAACATCTCTTCCTTTATCAACTACATTTTGCTTTATATGTATGTAGTGTGGTGAAGGGGCTGGTTTATGTATGTGTCTATCTCATATGTAATATATATGTATGTATGTATGTATAATTTATTTTTCCCAAGCTTCTAAGGGAAATCTATTGCAAAGTTGAATACTGGGATATGAAGACTAGCAGAAAGAATCTATTTAAATTCTAATGTGTCTAAAAATAGAACATAGTTAGAATTGAGTAAATATAACCACTAGCCATGGAATTATATACAGAGAAGCTACAGTAATTAAAATATCATATCTAATGAATCTGACATTCTAAAACTCTACTTGTAATTTTCACTTGCCTAAAATTATGTGACATGTCTTTCCTCAAATGGGGCCTGTTTCAAAAAGGGTGGAGACTTTTAAATAAAATGTTTTTTTACTCTAGTTAATAAAATGGTATTTTTATCTCCTAAATGTTGAAGGAGTGACAGCTATTCTACTCAAAACGTTGGTCATAAAGGTGCCTGTTGTTGAGTGAAACATGCTGGAATTAATTCTGACAGTATTAATATGTAAAACATTTAAATTATTTTTTTAAAATCAGTATTGTTTTATACAGTCAGTAAAGAAGATCTAGGGTCAGAAATAGAACAAAGTATGAATCAAAAATATAAATCAGAAGAAAATAAATAACACACAATAACTTTCTTAAACAAAATGAAAATGTTTGGAACTCAAATCTTTTGTCATAAGGTTTATGAGTGGATCAGACTGACATAAGGCACATTGCCAACCAGAGTACAGTCCAGCTTCAACAGTACTGGCATAACCTGGGACCAAATTAGGAATGCATAATCCCAGGAATTAACCAAGATCTATTTCTTTTAAAGATCTATAGACAGTTTGTATTCCTATTAAGTTGGCAACAATACATTAGGTGATGTATTAATTTCCTATCACAGCTGTGAAATTTACCATCAGCTTAAAGGTTTGATGCTGTTAAAGTGCTGCACTCAATAGGCCAACACATTTGGAAAACTCAACAGTGGCCACAGGGCAGAAAATGATCCAATCCTAAAGAATGGCAATGCCAAAGAATGCTCAATCTACCACAAAACTGTGCTCAGTTTGCATGCTAGCAAGGTAATGCTCAAAATCCTTCAAGCTAGGCTTCAACTGTCCGTGAACCTAGCACTTCCAGGTGTTCAAGTTGGATTTAGAAAAGGTAGAGAAACCAGAGATCAAATTCCCAACATCTTCTGAATCACAGAAAATGCAAGGGAATTAAAAAAAAATCTACTTCTGCTTCATTGACTATGCTAAAGCCTTTGACCATATGGATCACAAGAAACTGTGGAAGATTCTTGAAGAGATGGGAATATCGGACCAGCTTATCTGTCTCCTGAAAAACCTGTATACCAGTCAAGAAGCAATAGCTAGAGCTGGACATGGAACAATGGACTGGTTCCAATAAAACTCTATACTGTCACCCTGCTTATTTAACTTAAATGCAGAGTACATCATGTGAAATGTCAAGCTTGTGAAATCACAAGCTGGAATCAAGATTGCCGGAAGTATGATCAATAATCTCAGATATGCAGATGGTACTTTAATGGCAGAAAGCAAAGAGGAATGAAAGAGCCTCTTGATGAAGGTGAAAGAGGAGAGTGAAAAGGCTGAATGTTAAACTGCTAAGGCTAAACATTAATGTTAAAATATTAAAAGTCAACATTCAAAAAACTAAGATCATGGCATCCAGTCCCATAACTTCATGGCAAATAGAGAAAAAGTGGAAACAGTGACAGATTTTATTTTCTTGGCATCCAGAATCATGTGGACAGTGACTGCAACCATGAAATTAAAAGATGCTTGCTTATTGGAAGAAAAGCTATAAAAAACCTTGACAGCATATTAAAAAGCAGAGGCATCACTTTGCTAACAAAGGTCACCTAGTTAAAGCTTTTTTTTTTTTCCAGTAGTTATGTGCAGATAAGACAGTTGGACCATGAATAAGATTAAGTACCAAATAATTGATGCTTTTGAACTGTGGTGCTGGAGAAGACTCTTGAGAATCCCTTGGACTGCAGGGACATCAAACCAGTCAATCCTAAAGGAAATCAACCATGAATATTCATTGGAAGGACTGATGCTGAAACTGAAACTCACATAATTTGATCACCTGGTAGGAAAAGCCAGCTTATTAGAAAAGATCCTGATGCTGGGAAAGATTGAAAGCAAATGGAGAAGTGAGTGACAGAGGATGAGATAGTTGGATGGCATCACTAGACATAAGTTTGAGCAAATTCTGGGAGATAGTGAAGCACAGGAAGGTATGGGGTACTGCAGTTTATGGTGTTGCCAGGAGTCAGACATGACTTAGTGCCTGAATAACAACAACAACAGGGAAAGCACAAATCATTAATAAATGGCAGGTTGTAGAAAATGCTGGGAAAACTTTGCTTACACACTGATATGTGTATCCTGTAGTTATTTTCATTTATTCAATTTTGAGCTTACCAACAGTACCTCTCTCCCTTTCCCTTCTTGAAGAGCCCATAAATAAAGGAAGTGAGTGACAGTGACATGAATGCTCTGTATAGTCTTTAACATTTTAAACCTGTCACATTTCAGCTCATTGCTAATATCTTTGTCAGAGGACGTTCAACTTTAAGGAATCCAATATGCTATTTTCTTCTTCTGTGTGCTGTTTCCCAAGGGCTCTCTGTTCCTTATCAGTTTCTGGAAAACAGGAACGAGCCGAGCTGCATGCAGTTCTCAGGAATGAGGTCATGAGACAGAGCTCATGCATGGACTCCCTTCGGTGACTTTTTACTTTAATATAACCTATTCAGTCAAGTCTCTATTACTCAGGGCATGGATTGTCTTCTGGCCCTGTGACAATTGTTATTCACTTAGTTTTGTTTTTGCTCAACTTTATTTTTGCTGCCTAAAGCTTCCTTGTATGGAGATATATAATAAGCACATGCTGCTACAAATAAAGTACCCTTGTTTCACTCAAGACTTGGGTCTCCTGCGTCCTTCTTTTTGTCAACTCCAGTCCCCAGGTCCCAGTCTATTAAGACCGTGATATACCTTATTGTCAATACACATTAATTCTGGCCTAATCACATTGGAAAATTTTTGCTATTATACTTCAGATTAAAATCACCAAATAATTAATCAATAGTTAAAACACAAATGGACATACACAGAAAAGGGTAATAGGAATGGTCAAATTGCCCCCAAATGATCCTGGAAGGCTGATTTTCCCTTATTTCCATAACTACTTTAACTTGGTTGACACAATTTTCTATTTCCGTGAATATACAAATACTCATACGCTTACTCAGAAGATCAAGTCTAAATATTAAGATGAACAGTTACTAATGTGTATCATACTCTCAGTGTAGAAGAGATCTACTCAGTGGCTCAGTGGTAAAAAATTCACCTCCAGTGAAGGAGGCATAGAGACATAGTTTCAACCCTTGGGTCAGGAAGGTACCTTGGAGAAGGAAATGGCATGCCACTCCATTATTCTTGCCTGGGAAATCACATGATCACAGAAGTCTGACAGAATACAGTTCATGGGGTCCTGAAAGAGTCAGACACTAGTTAGCAACTGAACAAAAAAATTTTAGGATGGATGCTCACTAAATTCTCTCTCTTTTCTGTGTGGAAGAGACCTACTAGTAATTCTGACCAGCAACATCTCTCTTAAAAGTGCTTATCTTATACATCTGTGTCTCTTTTGCTGTCTCACATACAGGGTTATCATTACCATCTTTCTAAATTCCATATATATGTGTTAGTATACTATATTGGTGTTTTTCTTTCTGGCTTACTTCACTCTGTATAATCGGCTCCAGTTTCATCCACCTCATTAGAACTGATTTAAATGTATTCTTTTTAATGGCTGAGTAATACTCCATTGTGCATATGTACCACAGCTTTCTTATCCATTCATCCGCTGATGGACATCTAGGTTGCTTCCATGTCCTGGCTATTACAAACTGTGCAGTGATGAACATTGGGGTACACATGTCTCTTTCAATTCTGGTATCCAAGTTAAAAAAAAATGCTTATCTTACACATGAGATTGTTCCATTTTTCTACCATATTATTCAGTTTCCTGGCTGCAATAGATGAAAAAGAGAGAAAAGTTGCTCCTAATCAGAGAAGACAATGGCAAGCCACTCCAGTACTTTTGCCTAGAAAATCTCATGGACTCAGAAGTTTAGTAGGCTGCAGTCCATGGGGTCGCTACTAGTCGAACACGACTGAGCAACTTCACTTTCACTTTTCACTTTCACACATTGGAGAAGGAAATGGCAACCCACTCCAGTGTTCTTGCCTGGAGAATCCCAGGGATGGGGGACCCTGGTGGGCTGCCGTCTATGGGGTCGCACAGAGTCAGACATGACTGAAGCAATTTAGCAGTAGCAGCAGCAATTGGGCTAATCAGGTGTTCTCTCTGAAATTTAGAAATGGGATCCAGAAAAAAAAAATCAACATAAGGCTGAAACTGTGGATGGTATAGGAGGAGCCTGTTTTATCACAGATCAGAGGCATCCTGACAACATTTTAAATCCTTATTCAGAGTNTTTAGCAGTAGCAGCAGCAATTGGGCTAATCAGGTGTTCTCTCTGAAATTTAGAAATGGGATCCAGAAAAAAAAAATCAACATAAGGCTGAAACTGTGGATGGTATAGGAGGAGCCTGTTTTATCACAGATCAGAGGCATCCTGACAACATTTTAAATCCTTATTCAGAGTCTCTATTTAAAACAGAGCATTATCCTCAGTGTTGGAACTGGACACAAATTCCCTGCCATGAGTTAGTTTCTGTCACTTACAATCAAGTATCTTAACTACTTTAGTAGGCCAGGCCAGCAATCTTTCTTCTTCTGATTATGAGTGCTGATGTTTTAGTCAACAATTTGAACATCCTAATGAATCCTTGCCATAAAGTAGAATCTACACATTCACAGAAGGCCTAACATCTGCTTTATAAGCCAGAACACTCAATTGGGAGTTCTGTGTTTTCTCTATACTCAGGCTGTTATGCAGTTGCAATATTAATATAGAAGTAATGCTTCTGTTTATGCAACCCCAAAGACTTCCCTATACATGAAAGGCAGGATAGTATGTTTTCTTGGTATTGAAACAGTACAAAAAAAGTAGTTTTCTCACTAGCAATTTCAATAAGTATTGTTTAAATATGTAATTGAATAAATGAGTGAATAAAAGGAGCTATGGAATTAAAAAACAATTGGAGTAGTCAAGAGGGCTTCTAATATATATTTTCTCTGCCCAGTTCTGAACATATTTGAGAGAAAAGCAAAACTGTATTCAGGCCAAAATATCATATTTGTGATTCATAGAGGCTATGGATTGGGGCTTTTGTTAAGTAGGCTTACTTAAGTAAACTTGATGGCTCAGAGAGTTAAGAATCTGCCTGCAATATGGGAGACCTGGGTTTGATCCCTGGGTTGGAGAAATCCCCTGAAGGATAGCATGCAACCCATTCCAGTATTCTTGCCTGAAAATTCCCCATGGATAGGGGAGCCTGACGGGCTACAGTCCATGGGGTTGCAATGAGTTAGACATGACTGAGCAACTAAAGACATACATAGCCACTCATTCCCAAGACAACACAGAAACAGATAAGATAAATTCTATCTTACGGTAACACAGGAATGTTTTTGTTGGCCATGAGCAGACCTGATTTCAAGAGGATGAGAGTCCAGGTGAACTGAGTAAGCACATTATCATTTTCAAAAATATGATTCAGGTAATTGAATCCATCTCTCTAAGATTTGAATGAACAAGTTTTCTGAGTAAGTAAAACAAAGAAGAGGCAGAATAATCATACTGATAGATTTCTCTATACTAAGAATGAAATATCAGGAAGGGGGTAAGAGGTAGTTCTCCTTTTTTGTGCACACTCAAATGGACTCTTTGAATAAGGCAAGCAAGACATGTGGTCTGTCATCTGGGTACTCTTGAAAGACATAGGACTTCTATGAGTTTGAAGAACATGTTGTAGACTGTCAGTTGCTCATGGCAATCTGTAATTCCTGAATTAATGAGAGAGAGGGCTCTTCAGGATGTGTCCATTAATGTTTATCTCTAGCCACATTGCTTTAAGCAACATAAAATTTGAATGAATTCAGTCAACCCTTCCACAGATTTGTACGATATCCCAGACTCTCCAGAGTGATGGATGGAGAGATAAATGTAGCATTACAAAGTTCAACTGACAGCTATAGTGCTTTGAGTATTTATATAAGCTAAAGGCCTAGGTCTATCTGCCCTTTCTCATCATTGCCAGCATTAAATGATGTTATCTTTCAGCCAACCCATTCAATCACAAATGTACAGTGTTTTTAACTGTTATGGCATACAGTGTTCTAGATTTTAGAAAATAAACTGAGAAAAAGATAAAATTCCTACTATTGGATCTTATATTTTAATGAAAGAGAAAGAAACTTGACAAAAATAAATATACAAAAGTGTTAGCAGTTACTGGTAAAAAGAAAAATAAATGGCGAGGAAAATAATGCAAGATGTCATTGTAAATATTTTTGGAAAACTAGACTGTGCAAGTATACAGGGAAAAGATTTTCCAGGCACTTAGATAACCAGTAAAAAAAAAAAAAAAAAAAAAAAAAAAAGGTGCTTTGTGAGTGTTTCCTAATTGGCTAACAGTGTTTCTCAATTTTTTTTTTTTTTTTAATGTAAAGTCGCTCAGTCATGTCCGACTCTTTGCGACCCCATGGACTGAAGCCTAATACACTCCTCCATCCATGAGATTTTCCAGGCAAGAGTACTGGAGTTGGTTGCCATTTCCTTCTTCAGAAGATCTTCCAGACTCAGGGATCAAACCCAGGTCTCCCGTATTGTAAGCAGATGCTTTACCGTCTAAACCACCATCAGTCCAGTTTTAGCTCCATGCTAAAAAAAATTTTATATTTTTGTTTATTTATTTATTTTGGTTTGTGCTGGGTCTTCATTGCTGTTGCAAGTCTTTCTACTTGTGGCAAATGGGGAATACTCTCTAGTTGCAGTGCTCAGGCTTTTCACTGGGGGCGCTTCTCTTGTTGCAGAGCACTGACTGTAGACACGCTGACTCAGTAGTCACAGCACATAGGCTCAATAGTTGCTGGTTATTGGTTAGTTGCTGTGACATGTGGAATTTTCCCAGACCAGAGATGGGAATCCATGTCTTCCACATTGACAGGCAAGTTCTTGACCACTGGACAACAGGGAAGTCCTAAAAAGGCTTTTTAGACAAATATTTTCACTAATAATTTTAACAAAATTTTGATACCACATATGTACTATAAATCTGTTAATGTACTGTTTTCATACATATGATTTATTTTTAAAAGACTGTAAGTTTTTTTTTTTACAATACTTTCACACTGAGAACCAATTTATTGCTCTCTTGGGAAAGTTATCACCCCTCTTGAGAATGCATCTATAGTCTGGGAATGTGAACTAAGAGACTAACATATATTAATGAGCTAAAAGTATGAAAAAAATGTTATTTATTTAGAAATGACAAGGCCATTAAAAATTTTAAAAAGATCAGTTTATATAAAATAGAAATAGAAGAAGGAAAATATAGTTTTGGGAAAAAAATAGAATGGAAAAGTAGAAACAACAAATATAAGCTATTCTTTCTAAAAACTTTTTATGGAAGAGAGGAGACATGTGCCATAAAATTTAGAGAGGATCAAAGCCAAAATGAATGATTCTTGTTATTTATTTATTATCTTTGAAATGGCAGAAACAGGGTGTGGATGAGATGCTATGAGGTAGCCAATAGAAATAAGACAAATGAAGAAACATGAAACACATAGGATAATGAATAGAGCAAGTTCCCAGTGGATACTGAAAGTGATGGGATTTTGAA
This sequence comes from Neotragus moschatus, assembly GCA_006410615.1. Lineage (NCBI taxonomy): Eukaryota > Metazoa > Chordata > Mammalia > Artiodactyla > Bovidae > Neotragus > Neotragus moschatus. The sequence goes on from SJYA01002533.1 coordinate 16,419, forward strand.
AAAATATCAATAAATTCATCTTGAAGAAGAAGAAAGAAACGTCCATCTAGCCAAGCATATTTGTAGGCTGAATTTGGAGAGAAAGCACAATGTATCACTTCAATTGTCAACATAAAAGTACGTTATTCAAGATACTATATTGCCTTTTATATGTCAGATAAATTGTTTAGAAAACGGAACAGAACTCAGAAATGATGGTGGTTATCAGTTCAGTTCAGTCGCTCAGTCGTGTCCAACTCTGCTACCCCATGAATCATAGCACCCTAGGCCACCCTGTCCATCACCAACTCCCTTAGTTCATGCAAACTCATGTCCATCGAGACGGTGATGCCATTCAGCCATCTCATCCTCTGTTATCCCCTTCTCCTCCTGCCCCCANAAAATCACTGCAGATGGTGACTGCAGCCATGAAATTAAAAGGCGCTTACTTCTTGGAAGGAAAGTTATGACCAACTTAGACAGCATATTCAAAAGCAGAGACATTACTTTGCCAACAAAGGTCTATCTAGTCAAGGCTATGGTTTTTCTAGTAGTCATGTATAGATGTGAGCATTGGACTGTGAAGAAAGCTGAGTGCTGAAGAATTGATGCTTTTTTTTCTTTTTGTTCATATTTTATTTATTATTATTATTTACTTTACAATATTGTATTGGTTTTGTCATACATCAACATGAATCCGCCACGGGTATACACGTGCTCCCAATACTGAACCCCCTTCCCACCTCCCTCCCAATACCATCTCTCTGGGTCATCCCAGTGCACCAGCCCCAAGCATCCTGTATCCTGCATTGAACCTAGAATTGATGCTTTTAAACTGTGGTGTTGGAGAAGACTCTTGAGTGTCCCTTGGACTGCAAAGAGATCCAACCCATCCATTCTAAAGGAGATTAGCCCTGGGTGTTCCTTAGAAGGAGTGATGCTAAAGCTGAAACTCCAGTGGTTTTCTGGAAACTATTATTAAAATTATTTTTATCTTGATTTCTTAGTAATTACTTGACTTGGAACAATTGTATAATATAGTTATTATAAAACTAAGGTCAAAAAGAAAACTTGGTCAAGGTGAAAAACTATAAAATATATATGTATGTATATATATATACAAAAATTAAGTTATGAGAATGGTTTATAAATCAAAAAAATTCTTACAAATAATTTTATCTTACAGAATAAAATTATTAAATGTGTTCCTTTTTAACTAAACAAGATGAGTTTCAGTAATGAATCAAAACCTAAAATTTCAGTAGAATGAATGCCTAAGTATGTACCTGACATGGGAAATAATCCATGTCAGCCCTCAGAGCAACGATGTATTAATTATGCTCCATGAACATTGAGGAAGCAGTTCTGTAGCAGTAGAAGAATGAATGCAAACACATCAGCTTGAATTGCTGGGTTCTATAAAGAAGCATTCTCAAGATACCTGGGTCTTTATTATCTGTCAAATCTTATCTAATGTAAATTTTTTAAATGAGTCTAATATCAGATTCTGATATACTGATACTTCTGAATTACAGTTGTTGATAAATACATGACATTTACATATTTATTAGACAAAACAGAGATATTAAATGTGACCTAATTTAATCTATGTAGGAATAAAGAGAAAAAAGAAGTGATGCACATTAAAATATTTCCACATTATTGATAGTGACTCATAAATTGGTATTTGAAAAGTATCTTCCTTTTTGGTTCAGTTTGCATCAATTTGTTTTAAAATATTCTTTAGTCTCAAATTAGTCAAGCCAGGATATTAAATACATCACTGTAATGATCTCAAAATAATTTCCAAATCCACAAAAATATATTTGGAAATTGTCACTATCAGCAAGTTAGACTGACTAAACTCTTTTCTTATTACCAATTCTGTTATGAGACCATTTACCAAAACAGCTAGATAGAAGGACAGGTATTACTCAAATTTTATTTAATAATAGAAACCAGACACTGATTTTGTCAATCTATATACATTGAATGAATTATCAAAGGAATGATATTTTGGTAATAATGAAGTAAATATAAGAAATATGCAAAGTAAATATACATAGGATATCACACAAGATTTAAAGAAATCTTTTGGAATTACTTCAATGACACACATTTCCAAGTATGTATGCTTAACACTGGGGAGTCATTTATATCCTTATGTGTATAAATGTTATATATTTAGCTATAGAGTCACTAATTGATTCATGTTATCTTTTTAAGCAGCCTACATAGTTTTCAGATGATTTTGCAGGTTAATGCGACTTAATTTCCAGAATGACCTCTTCATATAATTATGTTTCAATGTTGATACCAACTTCCTTCTTTAGTAAACCTGTGGTCATATTACCAATGTAATCAATAAAAGTTTAGTTATTCTTCATCACAGTGTAAATATTAACATTTTTTCTTTCCTTTATCACTAATTTCTCCTCCTACAAGATTTCTGTTGAAGTCTTGCTGTAGAGGTTCTTTCCATCACTCTCAGCTTTTCCTCATAACTGCAGATCAGTTGAAGTTTACAGTTCTTGAGTTACTGCTTCATGTCTCTGTACACTGTGGCTTTAGCCCCCTGCTGCAGTGGCTGGCCTCCCTCTGTGGAAATAAATAAATAAATAAAAGCTATTTGTTTTCTGCATTCTCTGCTCTAGTGATTTCTTTCTGTGGAACTTGGTATATTTTAAATAGCCAAACTAATGCCAATAGGCTACTTAGATGGGGAATTTGTCATTTTTCAGGGAAGTGCTAGTGCTAGTGAAAGTTGCTCAGTTGTATCCAACTCTTTGTGACTCCACGTGGCCCCATGTGACCCAACAAAGGCTACCCACTCTTTGTGACCCCATGTGGCAGCACGCTAGGCTCCTCTGTTTATGGAATTCTCCAGGCAAGAATACTGGACTGGGTAGCCATTTTCTTCTCCAGCGGAACGTTCCAACCCGGGGATTGAACTTGGATCTTCTGTTTTACAGGCAGATTCTTTACCATCTAAGCCACCAGGGAAGCCCAGGGAAGACCTCTACCCAAAACAACCAGATAGCACCTTTGCTTGGCTTTCTCCACATATTTACTTCAATAGTCCCATCAAAACAAAATTCTGCCTTCTCAGCAGTTTTATACTTAGTTTTACACTGTAGCTCAGCTAATGAAAATAACCCAGTACTCCTATGTGTATGCCTGTATACGTTTTTCCCACCTTTAGTTCCTTGAGTGTTATTAACAACATTTAGTTACACTGAGCATGAGTTTTGCTTTTTCAGGTTGAATTCTGTAGGAAATAAAGTAAAAGTATACATGTGGCTCAGTTATATCTGTGTTGGATATGGGGAACAGAAAACAAGTGATGGTTTTCTCATTGCTTCATTGTGTACTGTAATCAAATAAAATAACGATATTTTTTCTGCTTTAAAACTATCAATTACATAAAATAATATTCTAATCAACATGCATTCTGATATTAAGGAACTAAAAAGCCTCTTGATGAAAGTGAAAGAGGAGTGAAAAAGTTGGCTTACAGCTCAACATTAAGAAAACTAAGATCACGGCATCTGGTCCCATCACTCCATGGGAAATAGATGGGGAAACAGTGTCAGACTTTATTTTTTCGGGGGCTCCAAAATCACTGCAGATGGTGATTGCAGCCATGAAATTAAAAGACTATTACTACTTGGAAGAAAATATATGACCAACCTAGATAGTATATTCAAAAGCAGAGACATTACTTTGCCGACTAAGGTCTGTCTAGTCAAGGCTATATTTTTTCCTGTGGTCATGTATGGATGTGAGAGCTGGACTGTGAAGAACGCAGATTGCTGAAGAATTGATGTTTTTGAACTGTGGTGTTGGAGAAGACTCTTGAGAGTCCCTTGGACTGCAACGAGATTCAATCAGTCCATTCTGAAGGAGATCAGCCCCGGGATTTCTTTGGAAAGAATGATACTAAATGATACTAAACTCTAATACTTTGGCCACTTCATGTGAAGAGTTGACTCATTGGAAAAGACTCTGATGCTGGGAGGGATTGGGGACAGGAGGAGAAGGGGACGACAGAGGATGAGATAGCTGGATGACATCACTGACTTGATGGACATTAGTCTGAGTGAACTCTGGGAGTTGGTAATGGACAGGGAGTNACTTTGGCCACTTCATGTGAAGAGTTGACTCATTGGAAAAGACTCTGATGCTGGGAGGGATTGGGGACAGGAGGAGAAGGGGACGACAGAGGATGAGATAGCTGGATGACATCACTGACTTGATGGACATTAGTCTGAGTGAACTCTGGGAGTTGGTAATGGACAGGGAGTCCTGGTGTGCTGTGATTCATGGGGTCACAAAGAGTCGGACACGAGTGAGAGACTGAACTGATCTGAACATTTACTTTTTCATTGGTGAAAGTATACATTCTATTTACTAATAGTAAGTACATTTATAGCTGAATTTCCAAGTACTAAGCACTATCCTAATCAATTTATAATCTTTGCATCATTTCATCCCTGCATCAAACCTATAATGTTAACAATCTTGACTATTGCCATCATGAAGCTGTATCTTAGAGGAAAACATGCAACTTGCCCAAGTTCATACAGCTATTAAAAGCAGAACCAGAATAAAAATCTAGGAGTCCGCATCCAGAACACTTAGTATTAAACAGTAGTGTTCTTATTTAGAGGAACTTTTTAGAAAGTTAAGTTTTGTTTTTTCCTGGTTAACCTGATAGAGAATCTAGTACATATGGGCTTCCCAGGTGGCCCTAAAGGTAAAGAAGCCCCCTGCCAATGCAAGAGACTTAAGACATGGAGTTCCATCACTGGATCAGGAACATTCCCTGGAAGAGAGCACAACAATCCACTCCAGGGTTCTTGACTGGATTCTCGCTTGAGTTCCAAGGACAGAGGAACCTGGTGGGCCACAGTCCAAAGGCTCACAAAAGGTTGGATGTGACTGAAGTAACTTAGCATGCATGCTAGTACATGTAGGCCAGTCAGAAATCTGAAGAAAAAAAAAAAAGATAAAACTTTACATTGTTTGAATGACAGACTAGTTGACAATTAGTAGATAGATGACTTAAAAGCAAATGGAACTCCATTAAAAAAGTGTACCACACTTAGTGAACAGAATCTTCAACTTGCCAGGAATATAGTGCATTCATTATGCTGCTGCTAGCACGGAGGAGAGTATATAAATTATTCAGAGTTGGGAGAGACACTATTTTTTTTTAACAATGCAAAAGAGATGATTCACAGAATAGAAGGGATCAGAATTTATTAATATATTCCTGCATTCAAACTGAATAATTTATTTAATCTTCCATGGTAGGATAAAGCACAGGCATTAGAATCAAACTAACAATTAACAAATCTAGCTTTATTTCCTAAAGCCTGGGTGTGTTTTAAAAACATAAACTTTGGTGATATATATTACAATGAATAATTTGCTAATTGAAAGAATATTTAATATTTAATGACTTTTGAAATATTTCTGTTAATAATGAATGAACAACTGTTATATTCAGATTCATATTGTTTCATTTTGTATGCTTTCACATATGTTCATAAAAATGATAAAATCAGCAGTGTTTTATTTATCCCACTTGATCTCTTTTCAACCCTATATTTGAAATATTTCAATTTCTAGAGTACAAAGATTAATGCTATTGATTCTCCTCTAGGAAGATAAAGACATATAAATAAAACATAGAAGTGTAAATAATCATTCAAGCTTCTGATAGTTACATGTATTGATTGGAGAATGTCAAAATGATCGTAAAGTAAGTGTGGAGCAGTCCTTTTCAAGGAAATGCTATTTAGAGCTATGCATGAGCCAGCTGCTGTCAGTTAATCTAGGATGAGCTTGTCAGGCCACTAGTATGACTTTAAGACCTGGAGTTTGATCCCTGAGTCAGGAAGATAACCTTTTTCAGGCAATAATACTGGAGTAGATTGCCAGGCCCTCTTCCAGGGTATCTTCCTGACCCAGGGATTGAACTCCATGTCTCTTGTCTCCTGCACTGCAGACAGATTCTTTACCTACTGAGTCATTAGGGAAATCCATTTAGAGCTGGGGATTTTTAAAATCTGAGCTGCCTGTGACTTGCTTTGACCAAGAACATGTAGTGGAACCGATTTCTGGGTCTAGGTTCAAGATCTCTGTGTACTTACAATTTCGGTTGAATTTCTTCTCATGAAACACAAGTGAGAAACACAGTAGAGCTTAATAGAAGACAACAAATTACCTGCACCAAGGCAAGTCACACTAGTGGCCTGACAACCCAGGCACCATAAGAAGGCAGACCCAGTCTTCTACTGTGAAAGAGCACTGTGAGCAACAATGAGTGTTTGACATTTACATTCCCACACGTGTGCACATGTGTGCACACACACACACACACACANCATGAAGATCTTTTTTGTATAGTTCTTCTGTGTATTCTTGCCACCTCTTCTTAATATCTTCTGCTTCTGTTAGGTCCATATCATTTCTGTCCTTGATTGAGCTCATCTTTACATGAAATGTTCCCTTGGTGTCTCTAATTTTCTTGAAGAAATTTCTAGTCTTTCCCTTTCTATTGTTTTATTTTTTTACTTTGCATTGATCACAGAGGAAGACTTTTTCATCTCTCCTTGCTATTCTTTGGAACTCTGCATTCAGATGGGTATCTCTTTCCTTTTCTCCTGTGCTTTTTGCTTCTCTTCTTTTCACAGCTATTTGCAAGGCCTCCTCAGACTACCATTTTACCTTTTTGGATTTCATTTTCTTGGGGATGATCTTGATCGCTGCTTCTTGTATAATGTCATAGTTCTTCAGGCAGTCTGTCTATCAGATCTAATCCCTTGAATCTATTTATCACTTCCACTGTATAATCATAAGGGATTTTTCTGAGGTCATACTGGAATGGTCTAGTGATTTCCCCTACTTTCTTCAATTTAAGTCTGAGTTTGGCCATAATAAATTCATAATCTGAGCCACAGTCTGCTCCAGGTCTTATTTTTGGTGACTGTATAGAGTTTTCCATCTTCCCTTGCAAAGAATATAACCAGTCTGTTTTTTGGTATTAGCCATCTGTTGATGCCGTGTATTGAGTCTTCTCTCGTGTTATTGGAAGCTAATGTTTGCTATGATCAGTGTGTTCTTTTGGCAAAACTCTGTTAGTCTTTGACCTGCTTAGTTTTGCACTCCAAGGTCAAATTTGTCTATTACTCCAGGTATCTCTTGACTTCCTACTTTTGCATTCCAGTCCCCTATAATGAAAAGCACATTCTTTTTGTGTGTTAGTTCTAGGAGGTCTTGTAGTTCTAGAAGATATATATATATATACACACACACACACACACACACACACACACACATGCACACACACACACACGCACACACTACCTTGTGTAAAATAGATAACTAGTGGGAAGCTGCTGTATAACACAGAGCATTCAGGCCAATTATCCATGACCTAAATGGATGGGATGTGTTTGGAGGGGTCAGTTACTCAGTCGTGTCCAAATCTCTGCGACCCCATGAACCACAGCATGCCAGGCCTCCCTGTCCTGGAGGAGTAGGACGACTTAAAATGGAGGGGATATATGTTTTCATATTGCTGATTCACCTCATTGTACAGCAGAAACTAATACAACATTCTAAAACCATTATGGTCCAATTAGGGAATATCCTGGTGGCTCAGCAGTAAAAAAAATCTGCTTGCAATGCAGGAGAATGGGGTTTGATTCCTGGTCTGGAAGATTCTCTTGAGAAGGGGATGGCAATCCACTCTGACATTCTTGCCTGGGAAATCCCACAGACAAAGGAGCCTGGTGGAGTTACAGTTCATGGGCTTGCAAAGAGTTGGAAACAACTAAACGTGCACACATGAACATTGGTGTTGGGAAGGGTGGAGTTGAAAGTATAATCAATTTATAGGTGAAAGAGAAAAACAAGACCCCACTCCAACAATGAGCATGACAAGATTCCAGTCCAGTCCACTGTTTTGTAAACTGATTTATTTGATAAATAACTGATTTCAGGTCTGGAGAATGAAAAGTACCAAGTAAGTCTCCACTAATTTTGTGTGTCAGAAATCAGGAATGTGCTCAAAACCTCATGGACACAGCTTTTAGAAACTCAGATTGTCTGAGTTCTGCCAGTGGAAGCATTTTGAGCTGGCTGCTCTTCCTTTCTGAATATACTGCCTTAGAAATTTCTTAGCTGTTCATTCATTCCTGAGAGCTCTTTTCCAAATACCTCACTGGCTTGCTTCTAGGCTTGGTTCCAATATCCCCTCTCAGAGAGGCTTATTCTAATCATCCTGCTCTGAATTTCCTGCCTTCTAGCACTTGTGATCCTACTTAGTAAGCTGTCTTTTTTTCTATTATATTTATAATCTTCTAAAATATTGTGAAAATCAATCATCTTGATTTGTCTCCCCCTTAGAATTCAGTTCAGATGAGTCACTCAGTCATGTCTGACCCTTTGTGAATCCATGAACTGAAGCATGTCAGACCTCCCTATCCATCACCAACCCCCAGAGCTTGCTCAAACTCATGTCTATCCAGCCTGTGGTGCCATCCAACCATCTCATCTTCTGTCATTCCCTTCTCAGCAGTTCCTATTCACTTTCTGTCATAAGTGTGGTATCATCTGCATATCTGAGGTTATTGATATTTCTCCCAGAAACCTTGATTCCAGCTTGTGCTTCATCCAGCCCAGCATTTCACATGAGGTATTCTGCATATAAATTAAATAAGCAGGGTGACAATATACAGCCTTGATGGACACCTTTCCCTATTAGGAACCTGTCTGTTTTTGCAAGTCTGTTTCTAACTGTTGCTTCTTGAACTGCATACAGATTTTTCAGGAGGCAGGTAAGATGGTCTGGTATTCCCAACTCTTGAAGAATTTTCCACAGTTTGTTGTGATTCACACAGTCAAAGATTATAGTGTAATCAATGAAGCAGAAGTAGGTGTCTTTTGGAATTCTCTTAGATTTCCTATGATCCAGTGGATGTAAATGACAAATAAAACAGGGATTGTTTTTGCCTGTTTTATTCATTGTTACTCATTCACAGACCTGGCCTAATTCACGGCCTAAAATAAACTCTAACTTAATACCTCTTTTCAAATAAGCTTATAGAATGCTAAGCCTACATTTTTATCTGAATTACAGCCACTTCTTAAAATATGGTCATATGCTTCATGAAACAGAAAAAGATGCATTTCAGAAAACAAATAATTTGCACACAGTTTGATGTGCCTAGTTATTTTTACTGCACTTTCTTCTTTCATCACTTACTCCTTATAGACAATCACATTTTGTAAATCTCTCTCTCCAAATGTCTGTAAATGTGTCATTTTATTTACTTGCTAACTCCCACCACCTTGGTTCTGGAGCTCATCATCTCACACCTGGATTACTGAAATAGCCTCTCTTCTGGCAACTATACACAAATCATTTTCTGAATCATTCCTTCCTAAATGAGCATTTAATTTCTCTAAATAGCATCTTTCAAAATATGACTTCCAAATTCAAAAATTATCAATGAGTCTCTAGTTGCTTATGAGCTAATACCTTCAGTTTAGCTTTCAAAGTTCTAAGAAATCTGTTTCCACTTTCATTTACTTACTCTTGGAATAATTCTATATTATTTACTCTGAGTATAGCATTTTATTTTGTTTTTCTATGATTTTTGTCTTCAAAATGACTAGAAGAAAAGCTAAAAGAAATATGCTACAGGTAGGCTCCAGTTATCTTTTTTTGTTTGTTTTGTTAAGTCGCTCAGTCATGTCTGACTCTTTTACAACCCCATGGACTGTAGTCCACCAGTCTCCTCTGTCCATGGGATTCTCCAGTAAGAATACTGGAGTGGGTTGTTATTTCCTTCTCCACCAGTTATCATAAGAGTCTGGAATTATTTTTACAGAGTTGGAACAATATGGAAGTTAAAAAGAAAAAAGCCTCCATAATTCTAAACCAACATTATTAGGGAATGTAATCCAAATATTATGAGAAATTAGGAAGAATATTTTAAGGAAAGGATGAAAAACAGTGCGAATTTATGCAATATTAAATGGATGCCTTTCTGATCTCACAATATCACTTAAGAAGCTGTAACAAATATTCCCTAGGACCATCCATCTTAAGAAGAAAGGTGGAAGCATTTTTTCACATGCATTCATCTTCAGTTCATCAAAAATTCTCCCCAGGAGTAATTAATTTCCTTCCACATCTGGACTGCATGAACCTGAGGAAGGGTACAGTCATATTGCAACATGAAGCTGATTGTTACCCTTACAAATTTGGATGCTGTAGGTAGAAAAAAGCAAACAAACAAGCAAACATACAGATGAGACAGAGAATCGTAGTGGTGCAAAACCAGTATCAGATATACTCCACATCTGCACTGCTCAGATATTTGTCATTCTGTTAAATCTAAACAATATTTGAGGCATAGGAAAAATGGTAGCCCCAATATCTTCAAAGACTTAGTGCAAGAAAGCTAGTGAAACAAATTAGAGTCTTTGCTGCTGTAGCAGTATGTATTGCTGCTGTAGCAATGTATGTATTGGTACGTACCTCTCTCTTTCTTACTTTTTGTGTGTTTTCTTCACAGTCTGGTGACACTGTGGCTAGTAGGATTACAAGCCTTTTGGTATAATCTAGAAGTTAATCACAGAAACTTCCGAGGACATAGTTACTTTTTATTTTGAGGATGAATTTGCTGTAATTTCAGTCTTTTGCTTGTGAGCATAGAGGCATCAAAAATGCAAAATTGATCCTATTGGTTTCAGATCGCTCTTAATCGCCCTTATTCTGTTAAAAAAAATTCTAGATCTTTATGTCATTGGAGTCTGTTGGTAAAATATCTTCCCTTTTTTTACCCCCTTTGCCATTCAGTAGGAAGAAGTGATCAGGTGATGGCTTTAAACTGAACAGTGCTTTTTGGTAGAAGACAGGAAATCTAAAAGGACCTCAAATCTTAAAGACACTAAAGTTGCAGTGACAGTAAACCATTTTCTGGCCCCTGGAACTGTTTTTAAATAGCTACTGAAGTGACTGCACCGTATATTGTCTGTTGGTTTAGCACATGGAGAAGAGACAAAATTCTTGCAGAGATTTTTTTTTTAGAACTATTATGTTAGCCAAGCTATTGACATGCTGTTTGAACATACCATTAGGATGGAGGTTTCCTGTAATATTGTATACAGTAGTATCACTGGATTCTGTGGCCATGTCTCCATTGGAGCACTTCCTTTGATATCAGAGTGAATTATTTATAAACAAAGTTATGCAAAATATCACAGAAGTAGATCAATAATTCTGTTTCTTCAGATGATAGTGTTTTTTAAAGGCAATGCAATCAGGTAAAGCATACTTCTGTTAACAATTTGTGTCAAACTTCTGTCTTTTAACAGGGGGAGCAATCTGAAGAAATCTATCTTTCACTTTCAAAAATTTTACCCTACTGAAGTCACAGTGTTTCTTTCCTTCATGCTAGTTTGGAGGAATCCCCAGAAACAATAACTGAACTAGGCTTTATGAGAAAGAATCCATGTTCGTAGGTACATGAACATCTTTTATCTCTGCCACTATGGCCACATGTTTATGGTCATAAGATTATACCCCTGTCTTTTTTATTGTTGAGAGTCTCTTTGGGGATGGATACTTTCCCAATGAGCATTAACATAAGAAATGAAATTCTCACATTGTATGTTCTCTCCATACAACCATCCACATCACTGTTTCCTAAACTCATTGTCTTTGATCTTTAAAAGGTGGTTCCTAGCAGTCAAGTTATTTACTGGTGCCCAGATCACTCTATCCTGTCAAAGGAAGAGATCACCAGTTGATATCTAAAACTGAACACACACACACACACACACACACCTGAATTCATTTGGATATTTGGTGGCATGAATTCTTTATCCTTCTTTCTCAATACCCTTCAGGTCTAGGTAGGGGTGAGCTTCAGCACACCAGTACTGAGTGGAAGGATAATGACAGTAGATCTTAAGAAAGAAGAACCCCCTCTCCAACCCTTCCACTGTCACCTTCCCAAAGCCATAAGCTATCAACCACACCTAAAAGCACATCAGCCCCCATCTCATCCTCCACAGTCTGGCTTCTAGCCTGGGTGTCCCAGGTTGAGGTGTGACTCTACACCCACTAGGGCCTGAAGAGGCATCATGTGAAAGCATAGTGTGGTCTCTATGCTACCTCCTACTTCTCTTGGTTACAGACAAGGTTGTCCCCACAGGCTGGCAGGACAATGTGAGGGGAAGGGAAAAGAAGGGGAAACAGAGAAATGGCTCTTTCATAGACAAAAGGAGCAGGCAAAAAAAATTTTTTTAATAGTTTCCTTACTAAAAATTTTTAAAAAATTCTTTGAGTTTATTACTGATGGGATTTCATAATTGGTTAAGGATTCTAATAAATCAAATTACAATGATCTTGGTTTTGTGGCTAGAAACTGGATGAATCAGATTGGAAAAGCAAAAAGAAGAGTTGAGAAATAGGTGAAAGGTGCAGTAAGAAAATAAGTTCAATTTTGAACATCCCCCTAGTTCTCCATCGCTGCCTTATCAAACCACCATGAAATTCGTGACTTAACAGAAATCTTTCATCTCACCAAATAACATAAATTTATCATCTCACATTTCTATAGGTCACAAGCACTGGTTGGCTGGATTAGTTCCTCTACACCTCATCTCACAAAGCCAAGATCAAGGTGTCCTCATGTTAAGCCTTTATGGGGAGGTGTTGGAAATCATCTGCTCCCAAGCTCATTCAGGTTGTTGGCCCAGTTCTGGGTCTTGTAATGTTATGACTTATGTTTCCATTGCCTCAGTGAAATATCAGCCAGGGCTCAGTCATTGCTTTTAGAGACTGCCTGTCTTCCTTCTTAAGCTTTCTATATGACAGCCCTATAGCAATGAGGGGTCAAATTCCTCTCACCCTCCAATATTTTCAACAATCCTTTTATGAAATCTTTGCAACTGACTCCTCTGTTTTCCTCTTCTGCTTTTAAAGACTCAGGTGATTACCTTGGACACAGTCAGATAATCTAGGATAATCCTCCTATTTTAAGGTCATGTGCAGGCTTTAAATACATTTCTTATCTATCTAGGCTCTCTGGGAAAAAAATAATCTCAATATAATCTTCTTGTGAGCATGCTAAAGATTAGTGTTTCTGGAAGAGACATTGATCTTAGTTACCATCTGAAAAGACAAAAAAGGAAGATCCTTTAGTAATAAAATATTTTAGCAGCGTATTTCTTGCTACATCATTCGTCCTATAAACAAAAACAAAAACAAAAAAGACACAGCTTTTGGATTTATGGAAATATATTTCTTGAAACAACTCCTTTGCATAATCATTGTCTCTTCATATATTGGCTGTAAAGTACCGCATCTTTTAATTCTAAAATGAAGCATGCTTGAATACCGGAGAAAAGGAGCAATTTCGGAAGCTGCATGTATGTTATCTGAGCTCTTTTAAAAAAGAATGGTTTATTTGTGCCTGATGTTTGTATCCATTCAGTAATTCATAAAAGCTGATTCTGAATAAGAAATAGGATTAATTTTATTCTGACTTAACTATTTAAATCCTTTCTGTTATACATATATGTGAGATCTGAAAGGGTTTATAAAGAAAATCCAGGGAAAGAAAAACCTTTAAAGAATGGTCATAGAAAGAAGAGTCTATTAAGACCTGGCCAGACTATGGAAAACAATAAGGAGATTCCTTAAAAAACTAAAAATAAAACTATCATATGATCCAGCATCTTACTATTGAGCATATACCCAGAGAAAATAATAATTCAAAATAACACATATACCTTGTTTTCATAGCAGCACTATTTACAATAGCCAGGACATGGAAGAAATCTAAAAGTCCATCAATAGAGGAATGGATAAAGGAGATGTGGTCGATATATACAATGGAATATTAGTCATGAAAAGAAGCAAATAGGGGCATTTGTAGAGACATGGATGGATCTAAAATCTATCATACAGAGTGAATAAAATCAGAAAGGAAAACTACGTCATCTATTAATGCATATAGGTGGAACCTGGAAGAATGATATAGATGAGCTTATTCACAGAGCAAAAATAGAGACTCAGACATAGAGAACAAAAATATGGATACCAAGGGGGAAAGGAGTGGAATGAAAGGACTGGGAGATTGGGAGTGACACATATACACTACTGATACTATACGCAAAGTATACAACTAATGAGACACACTGTATAGCCCAGGGAACTCTACTTTATATACTGTGATGGCTTAAATGGGAGGGAAATCCAAAAAGGAGGGGATATATGTATGTGTATGACAGATTAATTTTGTTATGTAGTAGGAGCTAACATAACATTGTAAAGCAACTCTACTGCAATAAAAAATTAGTTAATAAAAAAAGAATTGGCCAAACTGGAGAATATCATACAATAATATAATGGTTAATTTTATGGATCAATCTGACTGAGCCATGAGGTACCCAGACATTGTAACGTTATTCTGGGTATGTCTTTGGATGAAATTTATGTATATATATACAATAACCAGGACTTCCCTGGTGGCTCAGATGGTAAAGCATCTGTCTACAATGCGGGAGACCTGGGTTTGATCCCTGGGTCAGGAAAATTCCCTGAAGACGGTAATGGCAATCCACTCCAGTACTATTGCCTGGAAAATCCCATGGAAAGAGGAGCTTGGTAGGCTACAATCTACGGGATCGCAAAGAATCGGACACGAGTGAGCGGCTTCACTTTCACTTTCATGCAACAAATTGTTGTCCATAATATGGATAGGCCTCATGCGATCACTTGAAAGCCTGAATACAAAATGGTAGATCCTCCTGTGACTAACAGGAAATTTCTCCTCTCTGATTGTCGTTGAACTGGGGCATTAGATATTTCTGCTTTCAGATTCAAACTGAAACACTGGCTCTCTCTGAGTCTCAAGGCTGCCAGCCTTCAGATTGGATCTCCACCATCTCCTCTTCCAGTATCAGGCTTTTGGACTTAGACTGAAATTGTATAATCAGCACTCCTGGGTCTCTAGCTGGCCAGCTACAGATCTTGGGATTTGTCAGTTTCCATAATCATATGAGTCAATTCCTTATAATTCCACTTTCGCTGTATGTTTCTCTAACTAACTGGAAGCAAATAACTTTAAGGAAAAACAAAGAAACAAAAAATAACTTTAAAATACAATGCAAAATCAATAAAAAATTTACAATGTTATCTGGTATTTATTGAAATTATTTTTAGACTGTTTTGTTTATATGTAAACTATCAGTTCTGTTTCTCTGGAGAACTCTGATTAATTCAGGTAGAAAGAATGAAAAGAAGATATTTAATAAATAAGTAGTCAATATCCAATGCTCTGTTAGATACAGTTACCAAAAAAGAATGATAAAGGTGTTTAGATCACAGTGACAGAACTTTTAAGCTGTCACTGAGAAAAGAGAAGGTGAAAGGATGAAAATAGCAAATGTAGAAAATCCTATTAAAAATTGTTGCTTCTCTTCCTTGTTAGACTGTATTCTTGGTTACAGAAAACAATCTCCATTCACATCTGTTTTATTTATCACTTTATTCTCAGCAACCAGGGAAATCTTAGCACATATGGAAAAAATATTTTATAACACTATAGTTTCCAACCCATTGTGCATATATCATTTTATTTGCTCAATGACAGTGTCAAAAAATCTTATTATAATCCATAAAAGAAAATTGAATCTCAGGCAAGCTTAGTTACAAAACTAGTTAATTGTACATTGTGGACTGATCTCATATTTTCCTTTTTTCTATTTATTAAAATTATTTCACATACAAGCCAACATATTGAGTGATGGGTATTTTAAAGTCTATATTCATAAAATCTAGGCATGATAACTCTTAAAAATTTCAGGTGTAGTAAGATACTGATGATAAGATATACTGTCTTATTTCAATATTCTAGTAGTTAAATTATGTACATGAAAGTGAAAGTTGCTCAGTCATATCTGACTCTTTGTGACCCCATGGAGTCCATATAATTCTCCAAGCCAGAATACTGCAGTGGCTTTTCCCTTCTCCAGGGGATCTTCCCAACTCAGGGATCAGACCCAGATCTCCCACACTGCACTGGATTCTTTACCAGCTGAGCCACAACAGAAGCCCTAATTATGTATGTATGTTTATGTATATGTGTATGTGTATATATACATATGTGTGTGTATATATATATTTAAAATATTACCTGTCATTTAACTAAACAAAATGTATAACTGCTGTATCCCACTTAGTAGATTGGGCTTTCCTGGTAGCTCAGAGGTTAAAGGGTCTGCCTGAAATGCGGGAGACCCAGTTTCGATCCCTGGGTTGGGAAGATCCTCTGGAGAAGGAAATGAGAACCCATTCCAGTATTCTTGCCTGGAGAATTCCATGGACAGAGGATCCTGGTAGAAATTTTCTACTGGAAGCAAATGATTGAACAGGGAAAAGAAAAACAAAAATTCACCCAAAAACATAATGCAAAATTAGTACAAAATATACAATGTTATTTAACATTTACTAAAATTATTGTTATGTCTAAAAACAATTGCTTAGGAAATATATCCAGGTGTAAAGAACAGTGTTCTGGAAAATTTCACCTTTTGTTTTACCATCACACAGTGCTTCTATAAAACTGAATCATATATTTGATACAGAATAAAAGTGAATTAAAGTGTGCAGAAAGTTATGGCTTCAAAAGTCAGAGAAACTGATTTCAAACCAATGAGTCTGGGCTTTTTTATTAAGAAATGATGTTATATAATATTGACTCATTTGAAGAAGTTAAATAAAATAATAATAATAACAACAAAAGAAACATTTACTTTCCTTTCTGTAAAACCAGCACTATATTAGAGAGCTCTAAGAAAATAACAAAATATTCTTCATCCACAGATGCTTCCAGACTAATAATAAAGCCAATTAAGCTCAGCAATATTCTGTTCTGTTTCAAGTGGGTGCAATGAATTCTGCTAGGCACTTCGAGTAATGTAAAAAGGAATGATATACTTTCTCTACTCTCTAGGAGATCTCAATTTACTGGCAGGGGGGTGAGAGGAAAATAAAGAGAGAACTCTAATGAGTAATGTAGTAAAACAAAGACATTGCAACAGGAGAACAAGGAAGGTGAATTTAATTCTGAGACCAGTGATTAAAATGTGGAAATATAAAGTGACTACTCTTATACAGGATCTTGAACAATAAATAAATATTTACCAGGAAGAGATTAGCAGGGTGGCATGAACAGAGGACAGATGCAAGGTCTTCCAAGGGAAATGAGTAGAATGAGGAAAAAGAAATGGGAAAGCACATTCTGCAAGCCAGGAATGATAGATTGTCTACTACATCTTGAGCCTGGTATGTGTGTGTGTGTAATGTGCATATGTGTAGCAGTAGTGTGAGTTTAACAACTGTGGTCTAAGATTTTAAAAATATGGTTAAATGACCTGATTTGTCTTATTTGCTAAGTTCTCTGGTATAAATGTCCTTGGTGGTCAAGTTACCAAAGTGATGTCACTGATACAGACTTGGGGTGAGATGCATTCTGTTGATTCTACATATAAACTGGCTCCAGCTCATTACTGTGTTTTCACTTATGTGTGGTGCTGTTGTTCAGTTGCTAATCTATGTCCAACTCTTTGTAACCCCATGGACTACAGCATGCCAGGCTTTCTTGTCCTTCACTATCTCCTGAAGTTTACTCAAATGCATGTCCATTGAGTCGCCACAGAAGCTTTATCATCTTGGCCATTTAGCAGGCTAGAAAAATAAAGGAAGTAAAAAAATAAATAAATAAAAGAGGTACCACTTCTTATAAAAAGAATTTTTAGAAGTCCCATCCATACCTCTATTCACACCACATAGTCCAAATCTTAGTCACACTGAGTATATAAATGTAAGAGAGACTCTGAAATTTTATGTGTTGTAAAATTGTAACCTTAAATAAAAATCATTAAAGAGCTATAAAGTAGATCTGTAAATATAGGAGATATGTGAAGGCAATTTTCAGCCTCTGCCACCAGATATTATGGTAGAAAAATAAATTAGAAAATATATCAGGGTCAGAACTAAACATCAACACAGGCAATTTAATACTACTCTATACCTACCACTATCAGATTTTCACCTTTATTACATTTCATGAAACTACTTGCCACTATTGGAAAGGATATTTGACTAGCAATACAAAGACTTTGTTAACTTAAATACTCATCCGTCTTAAAGGATATAATTAATGAAAAACTAAAGATTCTAAAGATTTTGAAGACTACAAATTCAATGGGTTTCCCTGATAGCTCAGTGGTAAACAATCTGCCTGCATTGCAGGAGACTCAGGTTTTGATCCCGGGGTCAAGAAGATTTTCTGTAGAATGTAATGGCTAGCTGCTACAGTATTCTTGCCTGGGAAATCCTGTGGATTGAGGAGCCTGCCAGGCTAAAATTTATGAGGTCCCAAAAGAGTCAAACACAGTATAGCAACTGAACCACCACCATCATGTCTATCCATACATAAACTAAAATTTTGTTTTTGCCCCACCAAAATGAAACCAAGAAATGATGTCTAAGATAAAGAGAGTTTGCTCCACTGTTTTAGTATGGCACTTGGCACCTGGAAGGTTGGCTTACAAGTAGGAAGTATTAAGGAGATTGTGAAAGTGGAGACAAAGAAGGAGGAGAGTCAGTAGGGTAAAAAACAGAAGGAAAGATGGGACTTTCCAACTACACAATGGTGGAAAGGAAGTCCATGTGTATTTTTGACTATATAAGAGTAAAATTTTATTTCAAGTTAACATTTTACTCAAAGTACTTAACGTTTTTGTTGTGAGCTTTTAAACATGCAGTCACTGGAGGTGCTTGAAGAAAATAGAAAAAAAAATAGCAAAGTTTAGGTTTCAGCTTAGAAAACTTATTCTGGGAGTAAACTGCAGAACTCATGTACCATGAATAAGTGGATATTGGAGGCAAATCAATTGACCAGGAATCCAACCCAACAATTCAGGAAGGAAATAATTGGATTCAAATTAAGGCAATAGTATTAGGTGGCACAGTAGTAAAGCATCTCCTAATGCAAATTAGGAAACACAGAAGACACAGGTTTGATCTCTGGGTCAGGAATATCCCCTGCAGAAGAAAATGGAAAATCACTGTAGTATTCTTGCCTGGATAATCCCATGGACAGAGGAGCTTGTTGGGCTATAGTGCATGGGATCCCAGAGAGCCTGACATGACTGAGTGACTTGGCACACACTCACATTATTACAAGGGGAAGGATGAAGTGAAAAATTGTGTCAAGTTGTATCACTAGGATTACCTAAGGGAATTTGAGGAAAATGTATGTAAATTTTCCCATGTAGAATACTGATTGTTTAAAAAGATAGAAAATGCATTGGAAAGAAAATATTTGTGGAGAAAGACATGCAATCAAACTGAGTAATACTTACTGTTAAGTATTTGTTAAATATTACATGACTCAGCACACACAAGCATTCACAGTTATAGGAACAACTCATCTGCCTAAAATATTAAATTTTGAATGCTCTTCTAATCTGTATCTTTTATAAGAAAATTAAGGCAAATATTAGAGAAAAAAAAATGATGATTAAGTCCATCAGGGCTATTGATTGCATGCTTCAAACAATAATTCTAGGTTCCAAAGAAAAATCAAAGTTTTCGAGAAAGGACAGGAAACTAGAGGCAGATACCTGAACTGATTATCTGGTGTTCAACAAGAACAGAAGACAATGCCCATATGGTGGCCCCTACGTGTTTTCCCCTGCGGTAACTCTTCTTCCCTGCTCCTCCTATTCTCCAAAGTACCAGATTTGCCCTTCTCTACAACACACGCTTGCCCTGTAATAGGGCTCAGAGAAAGAACTGGGAACACAGGCACCTTGTAGTTCTGAAGGCAGCACTGCCTCCTGTACTGCTGCACACAGTAGGGAATTTCACAGAAAGAAAGTGAAGGGACCAATAGTCAGTGGGGCTATTTTAGGGAAACTCTGAATGTTCATAACATGCTAAGGGTTTATATTGAACCACACACCGAACCAAAGGATTAAAATGCATGCCCTGAGATAATTATCACAATTGATGTGGCTTTATTATTCTTAATGTACAAAGTACGACATTAAAGTTCAGAGAGATTAAATACTCTAAGTGACACAATTTATAAATGAAGCAAGAATGAAAACTCAGCAAGTTCAGCTCAATAAGTGAATTACACCAGATTTAGGGCTGTTGTGTTTTAATGCTTCTCTATATTATTAACTTGCCTTGGAAAATTCAGCTAATTAGTGACTGAGTTGTAACTAAAAAGAGTTAACAATTATCAGTATCAGGGCATGCATTATAAAATGTTCTCTCCCAGGTACTTGGAAATAATGGAAATCTGAATTAGTGCTCAGACCAAAACTATGAATTGAAAATATAATTAATGAGGGAATAAATAGGACATTAAGTGACATGTCTCTGTTTCCTCCAAATTTTGGTCGAGATCCAGTTGATGCTAGTGGTAAAGAACCTGCCTGCCAATGCAGGAGGTGTAAAAGACTGGAATTCAATCCCTTTGTTTAGAAGATCCTCTAGAGGAAGTCATGGCAACCCACTCCAGCATTCTTGCCTAGAGAATCCCATAGATAGAGGAAGGATCCTGGTTCATAGGGTCACAAAGAGTCAGACAGGACTGAAGCAACTTAGCATGCACACATACTGGTGCTGCAAGGTCAGGTGATATCCCTGTCTATCACTTAATTGAGAGTATGGAAAAGGAAGCAAGAGTATTGAACAAAAAAGTTTAAGTGGTGGACATTTATTTGGGAAAGGGTTGAATCCTAAACATTTTTATTTCCCCCAGTTTATTGGGATGTGAGAATGCCTGCTATCTTCCTCCTTACTTCCAATCAAGAAACGGGTGATTTAAAAAGAAGTAGTTTATAATAGCCAGGACATGGAAGCAACCTAGATGTCCATCAACAGATGAATGGATAAGAAAGCTGTGGTACATATGCACAATGGAGTATTACTCAGCCATCAAAAAGAATACATTTGAATCAGTTCTAATGAGGTGGATGGAACTGGAGCCAATTATACAGAGTGAAGTGAGCCAGAAAGAAAAACACCAATACAGTATACTAACACGTATATATGGAATTTAGAAAGATGGTGGTGTTAAGCATGTACGCGAGACAGCAAGAGAGACACAGATGTGTAGAACAGCCTTTTGGACTCTGTGGGAGAGGGAGAGAGTGGGAGGATTTGGGAATATGGCATTGTAACATGTATGATATCATAAGGGAAACGGATTGCCGGTCTAGGTTCGATGCAGAAGGCTTGGGACTGATGAGTGGGGATGATCTGGAGGGATGGTGTGGGGAGGGAGNTACATATGCACAATGGAGTATTACTCAGCCATCAAAAAGAATACATTTGAATCAGTTCTAATGAGGTGGATGGAACTGGAGCCAATTATACAGAGTGAAGTGAGCCAGAAAGAAAAACACCAATACAGTATACTAACACGTATATATGGAATTTAGAAAGATGGTGGTGTTAAGCATGTACGCGAGACAGCAAGAGAGACACAGATGTGTAGAACAGCCTTTTGGACTCTGTGGGAGAGGGAGAGAGTGGGAGGATTTGGGAATATGGCATTGTAACATGTATGATATCATAAGGGAAACGGATTGCCGGTCTAGGTTCGATGCAGAAGGCTTGGGACTGATGAGTGGGGATGATCTGGAGGGATGGTGTGGGGAGGGAGGGGGAAGGGAGGGGGTCCGGATTGGGAACTCAGGTACACTTATGGCTGATTTATGTCAATGTATGGCAAAATGAGTACAGTATTGTAAAGCAAAACATACTAAAAAAATAAAAATTAAAAAAAAATAAAAATAAAAAGAAGTAGTTGGAAAACATGACCTGTGCCCACCAGAGATTGTAGGGTATATCATCATATAGGTAAGGGAGTTAATGTGGCCATGTATGAGTACAGAATGCAGAGAGAGCAACCTGACTTCTAGATTTGGATAGCTTTTCTCAAGATTCAGGTGGACATCATGAAAGGTAACTGAGTTTGATTTACCTTGAAGATACTCTGGCCCAAGTGAACAAAGTGCCAACATGAATCACATCAGAAAGACTTTGGGGAAGTGTTTGGGAAAGGTGATTGATAAGAAACTGAAACACTTTTATCAGAAAGAAATGCGATAGAAATTTATCAGAAGATCTTCAAATATTCTTGGAAAATTCCCATGAAACAGAACAAGAAAGAAGTCTCTAGGATCAGATTTTAACCAGACTCTTGATCTCTCCTTCCTTTTGCCTCCTGGTACTATCCAGGATCTGAAAGCTAAAAGTAAGAGGAGAAAGAATAAAAATGAAAATGGGATAACCCCACCCACTCCTAATTGTAGACATAAAACTAAGTCCTGGTGGAATTATGTGAGTTGTGGTGGGGGGCGGGGGTGGAGAAAAACTAGAGAAAGAATTAAGGTTTATATTAGACTTGACTGGGCTCTTCAATTTCTTAGAATGATAATAGTGTGTCAGTAAGTGAAGCTGAGAAGAAAAATTAAGGGATATACCTTAGTTTTTGAGTTAGGGAAGGATAATCTGATGGAGCAACTTAAGAATGAGAACAATAAAAACCAATGTTGACTTCTGCTGTCTTACTATTCCTGCTCATTCAATAAATCAGCTTAACTCATTAAAGATCATCTGAAAAAGACAAACTGGTTCTTAGTCTATGAATATGACTATAAATAAACTGAATTCATAAACCTACCTAAATAAAGAATGGGCCAACAATGGGCAATGGACACAGACATTTCATGGAAAAAAACATTAATGGCATTTGCCTAAGAAGACAGAGAAATAGAGGATGGGTAGTTTAAGCAAATAATTAAATACAAAAATGATCATATTGATATGTCAATATTATTTAAGTGCTTATCACAGGAGATACTTTGCTAAACAACATGATCGAGTCATTTATTTTAATCCTCTCAAAAGTAATGCAAAGTAAATATTATTTCCATTGTACAAAACAAGAAACTGAGTCACAGAGAAATGAGACAACTGGTCCAAGGTCATAACTATTTAATGTCATCAGAGATGCCTGCAAAACTATAATAATTAAAAATTCAATTACTGGAGCATACTACAAGTGTATCAAGTCTCAAGAAGCCAGGATAGAGACAGTGAATTTGCCTAAGAAAAGATTTAGTCTGGCCTTTTGGCCAATTGTATTATATCAAGCTAACCTAATTTTTCATTTCACTGAATCTATTACAAATTAAGTCTGATCTCATTAATGTTGTCTAAGTTGAGTGCTTTTGGGGAAAAAAATAACTCTATTAAGACTTAAAGACATGTGAAATGTATTAGATGTGATTATAATATGATGGATTATTTTTATAACCATATCAAGCTTACAGACTCAAATGAATATTGAACTTTACACTATTAACTTTGAAAGAATAAGCTACATCGTAATAAAGCTTTTCTTGTTGAATACTTTTTTTTCCTGTCTACTTTTGAATTTAGCTCAAAGAAGTTTTCAAGGCATATCAAAAAATCTGTATTTTAGGCAAATTATATTAACAAAATATTATATTACTGACTTTGATAACACAGACTTTTCCCACAATGCCTTTGGCATGTTTCTAGAATCTACTTTGTAACTGCAAACATTGAAGGCATTTCTAGGTCTCATTTGAAGATATTTTAAAAAGAACTGTTCCTTAGTTTGAATGGCAACAGGATCATCCAAAGAAACTCATCGATTACTAGGTAATTATCCTAAAAGGACACTACTCAGATATATTTTAAAAATATCAGTTATGGCATTTTATATTTATAATCTAATGATAATTTCCTAATTGAATAATTTCATATATACCTATGTATCATGATAAAGGATTGAACAAAAGCCTCAATATATTAATAGCATTAGACCAAGTGATGCCACTTTGAGTTTAAATGCCATATGCAAAAATAAACAAAACCTTACCCACTGAAAAAAAAGTATTATGCACTATTATGTTATCTATAGAATTACATGCAATTGCTTTAAATTGCCAGCAATTTGATGAAATATGAAACATTTATCAGCCTTTTGTGAACATCTTATGTCCATTTTAAAAGAAAGAAAATGACAAGTAGAGAGTTGAATGACAGAGAATCCATGAAACATTTAAAGGGTGCTAGTTTAGGAGCTAGATTTGTGGGTGATTTTCCTGGTTGTTTCTTTTCTTTTTTTCCCCCATTCAAAATTTTCAACATAGTCTAATATCATGTATTACTAAAATGACAACAGAGTAATATTCAATAGCTCAATAAAAATAAGAGGATGTAATTACACAACCCTGCAAAGATGAGGAGGTGGGAAAACTGAGGGCCCCTTAAAGGATGGCATCACACAATCTGCCCTCTGACCCCCATGATTCATGTCCTTCCCACATGCAAAATACACTCATTTCCTTTGAAGATTTTCATATAGTATCTGCTTAAAATCCAGAATCTTGTTTTTTACATCAGGTTCAGGTGTGAATGAGGCTCCCTGAAGTATTTCTTGAGTACTTGACCCTTTCCTGTGAAAGTGCAATGACAAGCTATCTGTATTTTCACACACTCAGTAGAAAATTGTGAGGTAGACATAGAAAAATTGTTAAAAGCATTCTTGTTTAAAAATGGAAAGAACTGGAGGGACAAAGAATCATTGGATCATACTGATTTTGCTGTTTGGTTATACAAATGTGGGATATTTCTTGACTAGGTTGCAATTCTCTGGAAAATTTTCTATCTCCATTGCTTTTGTGTCTCCCTTTGGAATCTTAATACTGCTCTCTGAGTTGCCAATTCTTTTCCATTATTCTTTTAGTTACTGTTGGCTGCAAAGCAGCAATTTCAGACTCTTCCCTGCCAGTATAATTTAGGGAATCCAAGGGATATTATTCTCTACTGTTTATGTCTCCCTCAGAAAATGATGGTGATGTTTCTGTATGTGTAACTCTTTTAAGACATTTCTGGATCTTCTGTAAATCTTCTTGGGGACTACTGAATTTGAGAGAATTCTCATCTGCAGATCTTTTCAACATAAATCTCTTGCTATCTTGACTTTCTGCTGAGACACAGTGTTCTCCTTAGGAGCTCTACTGTTTGATTGTGAGGACCTAAGATGTATAGCTTTAAAATCTTTAGAGGATTTTTGTCTTTGGCTTCATCTTTAGATCATGTATTTTTTTGCAGTGCTCTAGATTTGAACTTTGCTTGAAAGTCATTTCTTTATTTTAGTATGAAAAATCATTTGAGGAAGCTGAGATATTCACAAACATTGAGTCTGGTTCCCTTTTATCTAATAGTTCCTTTTTGAATTTATCTATCTTGTCTCACATTTTCCCATAGGAAACAAGAAGTCAGTTGGCATCTTCAAGGGTTTAGTAAAAATATTAGATTGATAAATTTTGTTCAGTGGGTGGATTTGCTATACTCCATTCAATTGTATGTCACTGCATAAGAACCTCTTTCCTTTTGTTTTAATAAGATAACTATCATTGTTGTTTAAGCCTTTATCAGCAAATTCAAGTCTAAAATTCCATAGAGTCTTCTAACATTTTGTGTTTTTAGTTTACTGAAAGCTCATTGCTCAGTCTCAAAACCACTTTCATAGTTTAAATATTTATTATTGCTACTTATTGGTAACAAAAGCATTATTAGTTATTTATTATTACATAATAATTACCATAAAGCCATTGATATCTCACAGTTTTTGTGAGACAGAGTCAAGAATCCAGGTGCATCTTCACCAGGTACCATTGCCACAGTTCTCTCATGAGGTTATAGGCAAATTGTTGTCTAGAGCTGTGGTTTCATCTGGAAATTCAATTGCAGAGATGAGTACTTTTCTGAATCCATGTTCACTCATTGTTTATGGAAGGCCTTGTTCTCTTACCACATGGGATTCTTGATTTGCATGCTTCTTAACATGGAATCTGACTTCACCTATGATAATAAGCTAATAAAATGTAGGATAGAGAGTCCTCAAGTATTTATTCCCAAGTTGGAAGCCACTGTCTAATTTTGAAGTGATAGCTGTAAAGCCTCACAGCCGCCGCCATGACTGGCTTGTTTAAAGCTACTAGGCCAGGAAAAATTCCTGAGTCATTTGGACTCCATGGGCTCAAGGCCATCCGGGATGGCATAATGGAGACCTAATAAGAAAATAACTCCACACACTCTTGGCACAGAACAGTCTGTAAGAGATACAAAACTCTAAACCCGCGCACACATATTGTGTAACCAATCAGCTTATGCCAAATCTCTGTCTTTGTCTAAAACCTATAAATACTCCTGTAATCCTGGACTCGGGGCTCTTCTGCCTCACTCCACATCTTCGGAGATGGCAGAGCGCCCTAACTCGAGTTAGCAATAAACTCCCTTCCTGCTTTTGCATTGCCGTGGTGGATTTGTTTTCTCAGTCAGTTTGGGGATTTGAGCTCAGAGCATAACAATAGCTTATTCTTTCTACCACAGTCTATCTATCAGAAGTAAAGTAATAAGTCTGTTTCATTCTCTTTTGGAATGGATTAAAGCCTTCTTAGAGCTTGACTACATTTGAAACCTCCCACCTAATTAATTCATGTATACTTCANTGAGCTCAGAGCATAACAATAGCTTATTCTTTCTACCACAGTCTATCTATCAGAAGTAAAGTAATAAGTCTGTTTCATTCTCTTTTGGAATGGATTAAAGCCTTCTTAGAGCTTGACTACATTTGAAACCTCCCACCTAATTAATTCATGTATACTTCATGTGAGGGAAACATATCTTGAATCACTTTAAAGTACTTCATAAACATTGAGCTTGTCCCCAGAAACAGCCAAGAAAAATTTAAATCTATACCATTAATTTATACCATAAACAAGTCATCAACATACTTTATCAAAATAGAAGATGCAAGTAGAAAATTCAAAACCAGCTTATAAGAATTTGTTGATAGCATATTAGGTCAAATACGGTTTTTAACGATTAAAATTATTATGTTGGGCTTTTTGCATAATTAAATGAGCTAATGGACGAAGCACAGTTGGAATCAAGACTGCCTGGAGAAATATCAATAATCTTATAAATGCAGATGAGTCCACCCTCAGAAAGCGAAGAGGAATGGAAGAGTCTCTTGATGAAAGTGGAAAAGTAGAGTGAAAAAGTTGGATTAAACTCAACATTCAAAAAAACTAACATTATGGCTTCTGGTACCATCAGTTCAGTTCAGTTCAGTTGCTCAGTCATGTGTGACTCTGCCACCCCATGAATCACAGCACGCCAGGCCTCCTTGTCCATCACCATCTGGTGAAGTTCATACAAACTCACGTCCATCAAGTCAGTGATGCCATCCAGCCATCTCATCCTCTGTCGTCCCCTTCTCCTCCTGCCCCCAATCCCTCCCAGCATCAGAGTCTTTTCCAATGAGTCAACTCTTTGCATGAGGTGGCCAAGGTTCTGGAGTTTCAGCTTTAGCACCTTTCCTTCNAAT
Source organism: Neotragus moschatus (assembly GCA_006410615.1). Taxonomy (NCBI): domain Eukaryota; kingdom Metazoa; phylum Chordata; class Mammalia; order Artiodactyla; family Bovidae; genus Neotragus; species Neotragus moschatus. Next base: position 43,952 of record SJYA01002533.1, read on the forward strand.
CTTCTCTTGTGTTGTTGGAAGAGGGTGTTTGCTATGACCAGTGCATTTTCTTGGAAAAACTCTATTTGTCTTTGCCCTGCTTCATTCCGTATTCCACGCCCAAATTTGTCTACTCCAGGTATTTCTTGACTTTCTACTTTTGCATTCCAGTCCCCTATAATGAAAAGGACATCTTTTCCAGGCGTTAGTTCTAAAAGGTCTTGTAGGTCTTCATAAAGCTGTTCAACTTCAGCTTCTTCAGCGTTACTGGTTGAGGCAAAGACTTGAATTACTGTGATATTAAATTGNTCTTGACTTTCTACTTTTGCATTCCAGTCCCCTATAATGAAAAGGACATCTTTTCCAGGCGTTAGTTCTAAAAGGTCTTGTAGGTCTTCATAAAGCTGTTCAACTTCAGCTTCTTCAGCGTTACTGGTTGAGGCAAAGACTTGAATTACTGTGATATTAAATTGTTTGCCTTGGAAACGAACAGAGATCATTCTGTCGTTTTTGAGATAGCATCCAAGTACTGCATTTCAGACTCTTTTGTTGACCATGATGGCTACTCCATTTCTTCTAAGGGATTCCTGCCCACAGTAGTAGATATAATGGTCATCTGAGTTAAATTCACCCCTTTCAGTCCATTTTAGTTCACTGATTCCCAGAATGTTGTTGTTCACTCTTGCCATCTCTGGTTTGATCATTACCAATTTGCCTTGATTCATGGACCTGATATTCCAGGTTCCTATGCAATATTGCTCTTTACAACATCATACCTTGCTTCTATCAGCAGTCACATCCACAGCTGGGTATTATTTTTGCTTTGGCTCCATCTCTTCATTCTTTCTGGAGTTATTTCTCCACTGACCTCCAGTAGCATATTGGGCACCTACTGACCTGGGGAGTTCCTGTTTCAGTATCCTATCATTTTGCCTTTTCATACTGTTCATGGGATTCTCAAGGCAAGAATACTGAAGTGGTTTGCGATTCCCTTCTCTAGTGGACTACATTCTGTCACATCCGGTCCCATCACTTCACGGCAAATAAATGGGAAAACAAAGGAAAAAGTTACAGGTTTTATTTTCTTGGGTTCCAAAATCACTGAAAATGGTCACTGCAGCCATGAAGTTAAAAGATGATTGCTCCTTGGAAGAAAAGCTATGACAAATCTAGACAGCATATTAAAAATCAGAGATACTAGTTTGCCAACAAACGTCCACCTAGTCAAAGGTATAGTTTTTCCAGAAGTCATGTATGAATGTGAGAGCTGGATCATAAAGAAAGCTGAGTGCTGAAGAACTTTGGCCACATGATTTGATGAACCAACTTATTGGAAAAGACTTTAATGCTGGGAAAGATTGAAGGCAGGAGGAGAAGGGGTTGACATAGGATGAGATGGTTGGATGGCATCACCAACTCAATGGATATGAGTCTGAGCAAGCCCTGGGAATTGGTGATGGACAGGGAAGCCTAGTGTACTCCAGCCCATGGCATTGCAAAGAGTTGTACATGACTGAGTAAATAAATCGAACTGAACTGAATAAAATCATATCTATTACTATTATTATCATTGCTAGTAATTATTATTATCATTAATGAATAAATATATGTTGTTTTTTAAAATACTAAAAGCCTTTTAAAATATTTGTTAAATAAGTACATTTAGTTTTTTTTAATAGATTGTTAATTGTCCTGCAAGTATAGTTTGCAGAATAGGTGGTATTTAAGTCATATTTGAATTGACATTATCTTTTGCAATTTAAGGCCAGCCCATATCTGTGCTTTTGCCTGAATTTTTCAAACACACATAAAGACCAATCTACTTTATGAATTCACGTGATGAACTCATAACCTAAGTTTAAAAAGGACAATGAAGCATAAACTACATAGTGTAAATATAGAAAACCATATATATTGCAGGTACAGAGCTTGCTGAATTTTCACACACTACTGACGTAAACTGTACACACATTTAGAAAACATCTCTAATCCAGAAATTCTTGAGCACCTTTGTAATCTTACAAAGGAGCACACTCCCACAAAAGTACTCTCTTTGTGAACACACTCTGAAAAATTCTCACACTCCTACAACAGTAACCTACTGCTTATCTTTCTTATTTCTTAAACTGTGGACTTATTTTGCTACTTTTGAACTTTGTATAAGTTTATATACTTTGGTGAACTTCTCTCGTAGCTCAGATGGTGAAGAATTTGCCTGCAATGCGGGATACCCAGGTTCGGTCTCTAGGTTGGGAACACCCAGACTTTTTGTATATATATCAGATGTGGAATTGTTGCTTGAGTTAGGGTTACAGCATGAGCAAGGAGCCCTCACGAAGAAGATTAATAATTTGTTAAGGACTTCCCAGGTGTCAGAGTGGGAAAGAATCCACGTGCCAATCCAGGGGATGCAAGAGGCAAGAGACACCATTTCGATCCCTGGGGTGGAAGATCCCCTGGAGTAGGAAATGGCAACCCACTCAGGTATTCTTGCCTGTAAAATGCCATGGACAGAGGAGCCTGGTGAGCTACAGTCCATGGGGGTAGCATAGAGACTGACGCGACTAAGCACAGCCAGATGAAAGAAGAATCCAGAAAGCTAGATAGCTCTCTATCTACCATGTGCTAATACAACAACAAGTCAGTTGTCTGCAGCCCAGTAAATATCTCTCCCCAGAATTTAACCATGCTGGTACCTTGATCTTAGCATTCTGTCTCACTTTATGTCATTTTATTATAACAGCTCAAACTACGGCAATCAACTGCAGGTTTTTTACCCCACTCCCACCTCCCTCCCCATATCATCTCTCTGGGTCATCCCAGTGCACCAGTCCCAAGATTTCTGTATCCTGCATCGTTTTATATTTTATTAATTTTATTTACTGAAAATTTATTTTTATCTTATAATGGATTTAATTTGTATAAGACATAGGTCCAGTGTCTTGATGGAAGTATTTCCAAAGAATGTGAATATCTTTAACTTGCTAGAGAGAATTAGAAATAAAGACTAAAGAATACTATCTTAATCACACAATGGTATGAGAATATTTGTTTAATGAAATTTATCTTATATGGTACAAAAAATATAAAACAAATGTTTTTACCTTATGTTTATATAATATATTAATTCTTTTGCGATAAACAGTATTCATTGCACACACACAATTTTGTCTGCAAAATTCACCAAAAACATCATTTTGGGGGGCAAGGTTTGTTAAAGTCCAAGGTGTCACAAAGAGTCAGACATGACTGAGTGACTATGCACACATGCATGCTGAAAGAAATTTCAATGTTTCTTTTTTTCTTTATTTTAGTTATACTTCAAAATTAAAAAAAAAAAAAAAAAACCTAAGAAGATGCTCAACTTTCCATTATATTCATGGTATTATGTGAAGCTGAGATTTTAATAGTTGTATTTCTCCGAAGAAAAGCTTTTTGAGGATTTTTGGGTTTCCCAATAGTTTAAGGGGGGGAAAGCAAAAAAATAATTTTAATGGGGGCAAGTAGTCATGAAATTTCACTAATAAATACTAAAATTCACAGTCATATTCTTTCTTATCTCACTCGATTTCTAAACTATTCATGCTAAGTCACTTCAGTCTTTTCTAACTCTTTTCAACCCTATGGACAATAGCCCACCAGGCTTCTCTGTCCATGGGATTCTCCAGGCATGAATACTGCGATTTAACTAAGTATATGAAAAACTAATGTCCACACAAATCTGGTACATGGATGTTTATTTATGGTAGCTTTAAAAACAACTGTCAAAATATCAAAACAACGAAGATTCCCTTCAATATGTGAATAGGTAAACAAACTGGACATTTTGAGTATTAATCAAAAAAATAGAATATTAATGATAAAACTAGCTACTTAGTCACAAAAAGATGTGGAGAAATCTCCAATACATAGTGCTAAGTGAAAGAAGCCAGTCTGAAAAATCTATGCATTATATGATTTCAACAATACGACTATGAAAAAGGCAAAACTATAGCAACAATGAAAAGAGCAGTGATTGCCAGAGGTACAGGGAAAGTGGGGTGAGATAAGTAGATGGTACACAGATTTTTAGGGCATTAACATTATCTCATATGATACTGTCATGGTGGGTACATAACATGAAGCATTTTCCAAGGCTAACAGAATTATACAACACAGAGAGGAAGCCATAATATAAACTGTGGGCCTTTTCGCTAATAATATTGTGTTAACATTAGTGTATTCATTGCAACAAATATGTGACACTAATGCAAAGGAAAAAAAAAAAAAAGAATATTGAATTGGGTTGCCATTTCCTCCTCCAGGGATCTTCCTGACCGAATGATCAAAAGTCTCTTATGTCTCCTGCATTGGCAGGGGGGGTTCTTTACCACTAAAGCCACCAGGGGAATCTATTTCTAAAACATACCCAAGCCCAAACATTTATTTCTCCAATACACATAGAAATGATCACTGCAAAGTATAAATTCACTATTAAATATACTTGTAAATAGTAAAACAAGTTGCAAACTTTATAGGGAACAAGATCTGTAGATTTATTACTCAGGGATTTTCCTGAATTCTTGAATTTAAGATGTATCTAAGCCATTTATGAAATTAAGAATGTTGAGATTTATAACTTACCTGCACCATTCTAACACTCAAAAAAAAAAAAAAAACCAGCTTTGAATTACTCATTTGGGAATAAGACTAATTACCCAGTGTATTAATGTATGATAACAATGAATAAATTGTGAAACTCTGAATCAAAATTAGCTTCAGATTCCACTTCAAAAATTTCATCTTAGATTCTGAAATTTCTTTAATTAAAGCATATCACATTTGAACTGCCTACTTTCATTAGAAAAGACATAAATACAAAGAATATCGCTATGAGGAAATCAGTCATTATACTAATTAAATCAGACCATTAAAACATTGAAAATATTAGCTTATAAAATAAAAGTGGATGTCATGAAAATGTATATAGCCATATAAGTATAATGGATTTTCTATGCTAAGTAACTATTTGAGATAAAAGTAAAGAAAGAAATAAATATAATGATATAAAACTTACCTATATAAAGTTTAAAAGTATCTTAATATACATATCTAATTGCACTTGATGCTAAATCTAACCAAACTATGTAGAGTCTAAAATGAACTCTCAAAGATATTTGACAAAAATAGTTCATAAATATGGGCAGCTTGAGGAGAAAGGTATAGAGGTATTGCAGTCTTTACCAGTGACTTATACAAAGCCTGCAATAAATTATTTACAGAATCAGACACAATTGAGCACACATGGACACTCACACAAATGCAGAAAGTTCAAATATGTTGTTATAGAAAAAGTAGCTTTGTTTCTTCCCTTCTATTTCAAAATCAAAGTCTAATGATGTATATTTTTAAGTTATTTTTTTTTTCTGGCTGACCAGAGATTGAAACTATGCCCTTCTATTGCGGAAACATGTGGCCCCAACCACTGGACCACCAAGGAAGCCCCAGTGTAAATTTCTTTTGATTGAAGAATACAAAGTTAATCAATAGTCATCTGATACTGTATATCATTCAGTTTAGGTCAATTTGGTCTATGTTCAAACTGTGGCTTTAAAATACATCATATCAGCCTACCAAGAGAAGTAACTCTTCCAGGCTGTTTAAAGGTTATTATGGGACATATAGCACTCTGGATTGCTTGTTCAATGCCCATACTCTACCCCTAGAGCATATTTTAAGTCTTTTGGCTGTATCCTATCATGTTTTTCACCTTTTATTGTTAAAAATTTGCAATGAAAGCTACATTTAAACCAAGACAGTTGAACTCAGGCAAATGAGTAACATTGGTTTTAATGGTTATATTTTTCTGAGGAAATTTATGGTTTTTTAGATGAAATAGTAGTGTTTTTTTAATTTATGAAGTCAATTTTTTTTATTCTAAAGTATCATATTCCTCCTTCAAATATATTAATGAACCTTTAATTGTCTATGCGTAAATTCAGCTAATAAACTTAATCTTAAGTAGCTTAAATTGTTCAAATGACTCTATAAATTTATAATAGTATTTTCTTGGCAATACAGAAAAGTAAAAAGTTATAAAATATGGCTCTGTTTTTCTTAAAACATTTTTATACTTTTAAAAATTAAGACAAAAACACTAAAATAAGATATGTGGTAAATATATTTAAATATTTACATTTTCCTTGATATTGTTGGTTGTGGTAACATTATTATAACTGACATGAACTGACTTTGAAAAATAAATGTTGGCAACATAAATAGGAGAAGGATCATTTTATTTATAGGAAGAGCTATGAGAGAGTTCCAATGAATATCTATCCTGAATATTCATTGGAAGGACTGATGCTGAAGCTGAAGCTTCAATACTTTGGCCACCTGATGCAAAGAGTTGACTCATTGGAAAAGACCCTGATCCAGAGAAAGGTTGAAGGCAGAAGAAGAAGGCAGTGGCAAAGCATGAGATGGTTGGATGGCATCACTGACTGAACAGACATGACTCTGAGCAAATTCCAGAAGATAATGAAGGACAAAAAAGCCTGGTATGCTGCAGTCCACTATGCCACAAAGAGTTGGATGTGACAGCGGCCGAACAACAAAAATACGAGGGAGTTAACTAAAAATGCGATTTGAGTATAAACAAGGTTAACAAAATGTGAATTTATATATTTATACATTATAACTCAGTTGGTAAAGAATCCGCCTGCAATGAAGGAGAACTCAATTCTATTCCTGGTCAGAAAGATCTGCTAGAGAAGGGATAGGCTACGCACTCCAATATTCTTGGACTTTCCTTGTGGCTGAGTTGGTAAAGAATTCACCTGCAATGTAGGAGATTTGGGTTCGATCCCTGGATAGGGAGGATCCCCTGGAGAAGGGAAAGGCTACCCATTCCAGTATTCTTACCTGGAAAATTCCATGGTCAGGGGAGCCTGGCCAGCTATAGTCCAGGGAGCAGAAAAGAATTATACATGACTGAGTGGCTGAATGTGAGCAGACATGCTTGCTAGAGAAGAGACTCACCAGCTAAATGTTCCTACTTATCAGAGCCAATTGATAGTGGGAGGTCTGGAGATTTGGATGAAAGTAAGTGTGGAAAATATTCCCTTTCTCTCTTGACTTTTAGTTTGGTGTCTTGTGGGACACAAATGTAAAAAACAGAAACAAAAAAGAAGCTTCCTTGGTGACGAAGATGGTTAAGAATCTTCCTACCATGCTGGAAACTCAATTTATGTACCTGGATTGGAAAAATTGCCTGGAGAAGACATGGCAACACACTCCAGGATTCTTGCCTGGAGAATTATGTGAACAGAGGTACCCAAAAACAATGGGTAGAGGGCCAGACTGTCTTTAAACTGCAATCTCTCACAATGATTTTAGGATCCCAAGCATTATCAGATGTGAAAACCTTTCCTAGACCCCTGAATCAAGGAAGCTACCCAAGATCACATAAGACGAAAATGGCAGAGCAGAATCTAAGGCCCCCAGCAAGACTCTGGAACCCTAGTTTAAACTAGATGTTTGCACACTACAAGGCTTCATTAGAAATAGCTATGGTGGAGTATTCTCCAAGTTTCTTTCAAGGCAGATGCATTACCAGTCCCCAGTCAATAAGTGTAGTTTTTTGTTTTTTCCCTGCATCACCAGTCATATTAATAATGCTCTCCCAACTCAAAGGGCATATATCTGAGTTCCAGCACACTGAAAAAAAGAAAAAAAAATAATAATAAGACTCAACACTATTTTTCTGAAAACTGAATAATACTTAGCATTTCCTGAAATTGTCAAAAAAGGGAGGAGTGTTTAATTTGGATGTTATTTATTATTGTAGTTTTAAGTAAAAGAAAAACGAACAATTACTAAATCAGTCTTTCTTGTGAAAACATATATAGTGGTAGAATTGTGGCCCATGATATATATGCTCAAATCCCAAAACTCCTAGAAGCTGTAAATGTTATCAGAATTGAAAAGAGGCAGAAGTTAACTAAATTACAGATATTAAGATAACATCATCCTGGATTTAAAGTTCAGTTCAGTTCAGACATTCACTTGTGTCCAACTCTTTATGACCCTATGTACTACAGCATGCCAGGCTTCCCTGTCCATCACCAACTCTCAGGGCTTGCTCAAAATCATATCCATAGAGTCAGACTTAGAGTTAGCTAAACCAAGAAGCCTTCCTCAGTTATCAATGAAAAGAAAGAGAGGAAAACAAAAGAATGGGAAAGACTATGAATCTCTTCAAGAATATTAGAGAAACCAACGGAACATTTCATGCAAAGATGGGCACAATCAAGGACAGAAATGGTATGGACCTAACAGAAACAGAAGATATTAAGAAGAGGTGGCAAGAATGCACAGAAGAACTACACAAAAAAGATCTTCATGACCAAGNGTAGTGTTTTTTTAATTTATGAAGTCAATTTTTTTTATTCTAAAGTATCATATTCCTCCTTCAAATATATTAATGAACCTTTAATTGTCTATGCGTAAATTCAGCTAATAAACTTAATCTTAAGTAGCTTAAATTGTTCAAATGACTCTATAAATTTATAATAGTATTTTCTTGGCAATACAGAAAAGTAAAAAGTTATAAAATATGGCTCTGTTTTTCTTAAAACATTTTTATACTTTTAAAAATTAAGACAAAAACACTAAAATAAGATATGTGGTAAATATATTTAAATATTTACATTTTCCTTGATATTGTTGGTTGTGGTAACATTATTATAACTGACATGAACTGACTTTGAAAAATAAATGTTGGCAACATAAATAGGAGAAGGATCATTTTATTTATAGGAAGAGCTATGAGAGAGTTCCAATGAATATCTATCCTGAATATTCATTGGAAGGACTGATGCTGAAGCTGAAGCTTCAATACTTTGGCCACCTGATGCAAAGAGTTGACTCATTGGAAAAGACCCTGATCCAGAGAAAGGTTGAAGGCAGAAGAAGAAGGCAGTGGCAAAGCATGAGATGGTTGGATGGCATCACTGACTGAACAGACATGACTCTGAGCAAATTCCAGAAGATAATGAAGGACAAAAAAGCCTGGTATGCTGCAGTCCACTATGCCACAAAGAGTTGGATGTGACAGCGGCCGAACAACAAAAATACGAGGGAGTTAACTAAAAATGCGATTTGAGTATAAACAAGGTTAACAAAATGTGAATTTATATATTTATACATTATAACTCAGTTGGTAAAGAATCCGCCTGCAATGAAGGAGAACTCAATTCTATTCCTGGTCAGAAAGATCTGCTAGAGAAGGGATAGGCTACGCACTCCAATATTCTTGGACTTTCCTTGTGGCTGAGTTGGTAAAGAATTCACCTGCAATGTAGGAGATTTGGGTTCGATCCCTGGATAGGGAGGATCCCCTGGAGAAGGGAAAGGCTACCCATTCCAGTATTCTTACCTGGAAAATTCCATGGTCAGGGGAGCCTGGCCAGCTATAGTCCAGGGAGCAGAAAAGAATTATACATGACTGAGTGGCTGAATGTGAGCAGACATGCTTGCTAGAGAAGAGACTCACCAGCTAAATGTTCCTACTTATCAGAGCCAATTGATAGTGGGAGGTCTGGAGATTTGGATGAAAGTAAGTGTGGAAAATATTCCCTTTCTCTCTTGACTTTTAGTTTGGTGTCTTGTGGGACACAAATGTAAAAAACAGAAACAAAAAAGAAGCTTCCTTGGTGACGAAGATGGTTAAGAATCTTCCTACCATGCTGGAAACTCAATTTATGTACCTGGATTGGAAAAATTGCCTGGAGAAGACATGGCAACACACTCCAGGATTCTTGCCTGGAGAATTATGTGAACAGAGGTACCCAAAAACAATGGGTAGAGGGCCAGACTGTCTTTAAACTGCAATCTCTCACAATGATTTTAGGATCCCAAGCATTATCAGATGTGAAAACCTTTCCTAGACCCCTGAATCAAGGAAGCTACCCAAGATCACATAAGACGAAAATGGCAGAGCAGAATCTAAGGCCCCCAGCAAGACTCTGGAACCCTAGTTTAAACTAGATGTTTGCACACTACAAGGCTTCATTAGAAATAGCTATGGTGGAGTATTCTCCAAGTTTCTTTCAAGGCAGATGCATTACCAGTCCCCAGTCAATAAGTGTAGTTTTTTGTTTTTTCCCTGCATCACCAGTCATATTAATAATGCTCTCCCAACTCAAAGGGCATATATCTGAGTTCCAGCACACTGAAAAAAAGAAAAAAAAATAATAATAAGACTCAACACTATTTTTCTGAAAACTGAATAATACTTAGCATTTCCTGAAATTGTCAAAAAAGGGAGGAGTGTTTAATTTGGATGTTATTTATTATTGTAGTTTTAAGTAAAAGAAAAACGAACAATTACTAAATCAGTCTTTCTTGTGAAAACATATATAGTGGTAGAATTGTGGCCCATGATATATATGCTCAAATCCCAAAACTCCTAGAAGCTGTAAATGTTATCAGAATTGAAAAGAGGCAGAAGTTAACTAAATTACAGATATTAAGATAACATCATCCTGGATTTAAAGTTCAGTTCAGTTCAGACATTCACTTGTGTCCAACTCTTTATGACCCTATGTACTACAGCATGCCAGGCTTCCCTGTCCATCACCAACTCTCAGGGCTTGCTCAAAATCATATCCATAGAGTCAGACTTAGAGTTAGCTAAACCAAGAAGCCTTCCTCAGTTATCAATGAAAAGAAAGAGAGGAAAACAAAAGAATGGTAAAGACTATGAATCTCTTCAAGAATATTAGAGAAACCAACGGAACATTTCATGCAAAGATGGGCACAATCAAGGACAGAAATGGTATGGACCTAACAGAAACAGAAGATATTAAGAAGAGGTGGCAAGAATGCACAGAAGAACTACACAAAAAAGATCTTCATGACCAAGATAATCACGATGATGTGATCACTCACCTAGAGCCAGACATTCTAGAATGTGAAGTCAAGTGGGCCTTAGAAACCATCACCATGAACAAAGCTAGTGGAAGTGATGGAATTCCAGTTGAGCTATTTCAAATCCTAAAAGATGATGCTGTGAAAGAGCTGCATTCAATATGCCAGCAAATTTGGAAAACTCAGCAGTGACCACAAGAATGCAAAGGTCAGTTTTCCTCCCAATGCCAAAGAAAGACAACAGAAAGAATGCTCAAACTACTACACAAGTGCACTCATCTCATATGCTAGCAAAATTCTCCAAGCCAGGCTTCAACAGTATATGAACCATGAACCTCCAGATGTTCAAGCTTGATTTAGAAAATGCGAAGGAACCAGAGAGGAAATTGCCAACATCTGTTGGATCATTGAAACAGCACGAGTGTTCCAGAAATACATCTATTTCTGATTTATTGACTATGCCAAAGCTTTTGACTGTGTGAATCACAAAAAACTGTGGAAAATTCTTCAAGATATGGGAACACCAAACCACCTGACCTACCTCCTAAGAAATCTGTATGCAGGTAGGAAGCAACACTTAGAACTAGACATGAAACAACAGACTAGTTCCAAATCAGCAATGGAGCATGTCAAGGCTTTATATTGTCACCCTGTTTATTTAACTTATACACAGAGTACTTAATGAGAAATGCTGGGTTAGATGAAGCACAAGCTGGAATCAAGATTGCCAGGAGAAATATCAATGCTCTCAGATATGCAGATATCACCATCCTTATGGCAGAAGGGAAGAAGAACTAAAGAGCCTCTTGATGCAAGTGAAAGAGGAGAGTGAAGACATTGGCTTAAAGCTCAACATACAGAAAACTAAAATCATGGGATCTGGTCTCATCACTTCATGGCAAATAGATGGGGAAACAGTGGAAACAGTGACAGACTTTAGTTTCGGGGCTCCAAAATCACTGCAGATGGTGACTGCAGCTATGAAATTAAAAGATGCTTGCTCCTTGGAAGAAAAGCTATGACCAAACAAGATAGCTTCTTAAAAAGCATAGACATTTCTTTGCCAACATAGGTCCATCTACTTAAAGCTATGTTTTTTCCAGTAGTCATGTACGGATGTAAAGCTGGACTATAAAAAAAAACTGAGTGCCAAAGAATTGATGCTTTTGAGCTATGGTGTTGGAGAAGAATCTTGAGAGTCCCCTGGACTGCAGAGATCCAACCAGTCCATCCTAAAGGAAATCGGTCCTGAATCTTCATTGCAAGGACTGATGTTGAAGTTGAAACTCCAATACTTTGGTCACCTGATGCAAAGAACTGACTCCTTTGAAATGACCCTGATGCTGGGAAAGATTGAAGGCAGGAGGAGAAGGGTCGACAGAGGATAAGATGGTTGGATGCCATTACCAACTCAATGGACATAGGTTTGAGTAAACTCCTGGAGCTGGTGGTGAACAGGGAGGCCTGGCATGCTACAGTCCATGGGGACACCAAGAGTTGGACACGACTGAGCGACTGAATTGAACTGAACTGAAACCAAATAGGGCTTTCCAGGTGCCGCAAGTGTCCTTATGAGAGACACACAGAGTATAAGATCTATGGAAGACAAGGCAGAGATTGAATTTGCTCACAATCCATAGGAACACCTGGAGTCACTGCCTAAAAGAGGTAAAGAGGTGATTCTCCCCCGATGTACCTTGATTTCAGTCTCTGAGCTAATAAGCAGTGAGAGAATACATGTCTGTTCTCTTAGGCCACCCAGTCTGTAGTAATTTTTACAGCAACACTGGGAACATAGTACAGCAGGATTAAATAAGAATCATCTATTCCTGATCTTTCTAATATTGGTTATAATATTGAAATAAGGGATATTTTGATCTTGTTGACTTTCAATTTCTCAAAAGGAATGTAAATGAAACATTTCAGAGTCCTTTGGCAATACGTCTTTGTACTGTGTGTAACTATATCAGTAACCTGGATTCTATTTGTTATACAGAAGATGTCAAATATTCAGAAGAAACATAATTTCAAAAAACAGATTTTTTGAAATTTTGAAAACAGTCAAATTTTGTATTTGGCTTTATGGTTATTATAGTTTCCTTCTGACTCTTGTTTATTTCAGATAGCTTTAGTTCAGTCACTCAGTTGTGTCTGACTCTTTGGGACTCCATGAACTGCAGCATGCCAGGCCTCCCTGTCCATCACTAATTCCCAGAGCCTACTCAAAGTCATGTCCATTGAGTTGATGATGCCATCCATCCATCTCATCCTCTGTCATCCCCTTATCCTCCTGCACTTGATCTTTCCCAGCATCAGGGTCTTTTCAAATGAGTCAGCTCTTCACATCAGGTTGCAAAGTACTGGAGTTTCAACTTCAACATCAGTCATTCCTATGAAAACCCAGGACTGACCTCCTTTAGGATGGACTGGTTGGATCTCCTTGCAGTCCAAGGGACTCTCCAGAGTCTTCTTCAACACCACAGTTCAAAAGCATCAATTCTTCTGTGCTCAGCTTTCTTTATAGTCAAACTCTCACATCCATACATGACTACTGGAAAAAACATAGCCTTCACTATTTGGACCTTTGTTGGCAGTAATGTCTCTGCTTTTTAATATACTGTCTAGGTTGGTCATAACTTCTCTTCCAAGGAGTGAGCATCTTTTAATTTCATGGCTGCAGTCACCATCGACAGTGATTTTGGAGCACCCCAAAATAAAGTCTGTCACTGTTTCCACTGTTTCCCCATCTATTTGCCATGAAGAGATGAGACCGAATGCCATGATTTCAGTTTTCTGAATGTTGAGCTTTAAGCCAATGTTTTCACTCTCCTCTTTCACTTTCATCAAGAGACTCTTTAGTCCTTCTTCACTTTCTGCCATAAGGGTGGTGCCATCTGCATATGTGAGTTTATTGATATTTCTCCCAGGAATCTTGATTCTAGCTTGTGTTTCTTCCAGCCCAGCATTTCTCATGATGTACTCTGCATAGAAGTTAAATAAGCAGGGTGACAATATACAGCCTTGCCGTACTCCTTTTCCTATTTGGAACCAGTCTGTTGTTCCATGTCCAGTTCTAACTATTGCTTCCTGATCTGTATACAGGTTTCTCAAGAGGCAAGTCAGGTGATCTGGTGTTCCCATCTCTTTCAGAGTTTTCCACAGTTTATTGTAATCCACATAATCAAAGGCTTTGGCATAGTCAATTAAGCAGAAGTAGATGTTTTTCTGGATAGGTATTGTTTAATATTTTGGATAAGTATTGTTTCATATGGCTTCCCTGGTGATTCAAATGGCAAAGAATTCACCTGCAATGCAGGAGACCCAGGTGCAATCCCTGGATTTGGAATGTCCCCTGGAGAAACAAGGAAACAGCATCCCACTCCAGTATTCTTGCCTGGAGAATTCCAGGGACAGAGGAACCTGGTGGGTCCCAGTGTCCACAGGGTCAAAGATAAGACTAAATAATATAATGCATATACTTGTGTTCTTTGTTATTGTTGTTAGGATAATAGTTCTGAAAGTTAGAGTAATAATTGAAAATATAAATACATGAACAACATTTTAGCAGAGTGCCAGATACATAACATCAGAGTAAATATTGCTTTTCTTATTATTGCTGTTATAATTTTATTATTATGGTGCTTTCAATTGGATTTTAACTGTTTTTCAATTGGAGAAAAATGGGAAAAATTTGTAAGATGATAATTTATTCTTTGATATTGAAAAACCTATACCAAGCTCATTATAAAGAATTGCCCAATTTCAGAGAGAATAATTTATTTTAATGCCTAAAATATATTACTCTTTCATTAAGTAGTTAATATTCACTTGAAAATGAATAAACACTTTATTTGTTAATGGCTTTTTACATTTTAATTTACCTCAGGATGTCTGTGTAGTTACCTGACAAGGCAAACTGCTTACTCAGGCTAATAGGAAGAGAGAAGCTTTAAAATATTTTTATTGTTAAGTAGTTTGTTAGGGTCATTGAAAAAGTCTGTGTAATTTATATGGATGTACAAGTTTGCTTTTTTTAAAATAACTTATGACATGATTTCTGTATAAAGAACCCTACTGTCAGTGGAATAATTAAGCAGTACATATTCCTAAAACACAGCTAACAAGGCTGTTCTTTTTTATTCACAGAATAACCTGTAAAACACGTCTAGAAACTTCAAATATGCTTGAAAGTAGTTGAGAGTAGCGCTATAGCTTGCTGACTATCTACTCTACTTATAAACATATCTCTCATTATTTGCAATTGCTGGGAAATTGGAAGAAGTTAGAAGTCTTATTTTTCATTAAATAAAATTTCTGTTACTTCATGATGGATTAAAATGTTTTTCCCTCAGCTTTATTATATTTAATTCATATTCCATCTAAAACAAAACATTTGGAACTAAAATCTCACAATTTTGAAGATTCCCTTCATCAATGATATTGGTTACTTTTGACAACTCACTTCTATGCTTTATGGAATATAAATCATACTATAATGGCCATTTACTCTGTGATCTTTGTACTACTTCAGATTTTCTAGGACAACATGTTCATTAGCAGTAAGAACTTCTTAATCAGATGAATACTTTTGAATTTGATGAAAGATTAAAATAATCTTTCTCATTTCAAAAACAAGATAATGCTACCATCTTCAAGCTTGAACTCTCATTTCATTTAAGACTGCATGTAAGCTCATGTATTCATCCCCACAGAAATGTGCACACACTCACAGACACACACACCACTCATTCTAGAGAATATTCTAAAAGGCAAAGCACAATTTTCTCTAAACTTTTATATAATTCTGTCCTTAAATGAATAAGTTATCTCATTGACTAGCAATGATTTATTGTTTTTATTTTCCTAAGATTTCAGAAATAGTTATGTGTAGTATCCTTCTAATTAATAGAGGTAGCATATAGTTTTGTGAAAGGGTTTTTAGATCTCCATGCTTAAATCCTGTGCTGCACCAGAGATATTTTCTTTTTCTTTCCTCTTTTAGTGCATGAAGCCTTATTTTCAATACTTCACTATAGAATCCTATAGCCATCATCACTTCACCTGTCACCAAACTGGAGAGTAAGTGAGAGATTAGGAAAAAAATAAAAAAGACTACTGCAGTCTTGTAGACATCAATGATATAACTCAGGTGATTTGCAACATGTAATGACCTCCATAAGCTCTGACTAACCTGGGAAAGTATCACTGTACTAACATGAATAATTGAATTGTCAAATTAGATTCATATGAGTCTAGTAACTTGCCTTGGATCTAGCCTTAATAATTTAAACTGTACAAAAAATCCAGGGCCATTGTCAAATACGGAGATGTTTGGGAAATCCAAGGCAGCTCCCCATATCCTTCTGCTTCTTACCAGATACACGTTTTCTGACTCAGATGAAGTCCCTAAATGAGCTCTGTGGATCTTTTATTATGAGAACCAGTAAGTTTTGAGACATCCTTATTTTGCATCCCAGAGAGTTATGTAGCTTACGTCACATTCTTCAAAGATTCATGGCTTATAAATCCATAGATTGTAGATCTGTTTACATATCAGCAGTGCTAAACAGGATCACTCTCTTCAGAGGAATCCACAGCTAGTATTTTCTTCCTAATACCTACCATTCATTTATTTAGTAAAAGAGTTGTTATCGGTATCTTTGTAAGGAGATTAGACCACATCTACTGCTTGCTTGTTTTCTCCTGGCATACTATTCTTCTATAAATTGGAGGGAAATGAATCAGAGCCGACTGATTTAACTCCTTCTTTCTCAGTCTAATTAAGTAAAAATAGTTCTTACTGTATAGACTACCATCATTTATATTGGCTCTGAATTCTATTGGAGAATCTACCTTCAATACAGGAATCCTCTCTAAACCAGAATATGTCTCAAGAGAGTGATATCTGCCTTATGGACTTGAATGTTGCCACATTACTAAGTTGGTTGCATCAAAATAGGTAAGATAATACCCCTGAAAACAGAATAGTGCTTGAGGTATGGCTTTCTAGAGCACCACACTCATTTGGACTTCAGAAATGGCTATATCAAGGGAGATAAGATTATTTGGAATATCATTATATAAGACTTCTTACTGACTGTTTGGGGTTATAAGTATTTAGGAATCTATCATTTAAGAAAGTTCTATCTCAAACTAGATTGGAAATTTTCATATATCTTTTTTTTTATTATTAATTTTTATTTTTTTAGTTTGTTTTGCTTAACAATACTGTACTCATTTTGCCATACATTGACGTAAATCAGCCATAAGTGTACCTGAGTTCCCAATCCGGACCCCCTCCCTTCCCCNAAAGACAGCCTTCTAAATGGGAGAAAATAATAGCAAATGAAGCAACTGACAAACAACTAATCTCAAAAATATACAAGCAACTTATGAAGCTCAATTCCAGAAAAATAAATGACCCAATCAGAAAATGGGCCGAAGAACTAAACAGACATTTCTCCAAAGAAGACATATGGATGGCTAGCGAACACATGAAAAGATGCTCAACATCATTCATTATCAGAGAAAGGCAAATCAAGACTGCAGTGAGGTACCATTTCACACCAGTCAGAATGACTGTGATCCAAAAGTCAACAAGCAATAAATGCTAGAGAGGGTGTGGAGACAAGGGAAGCTTCTTACACTGTTGGTGGGAATGCAAATTAGTACAACCACTATGGAGNCACATGAAAAGATGCTCAACATCATTCATTATCAGAGAAAGGCAAATCAAGACTGCAGTGAGGTACCATTTCACACCAGTCAGAATGACTGTGATCCAAAAGTCAACAAGCAATAAATGCTAGAGAGGGTGTGGAGACAAGGGAAGCTTCTTACACTGTTGGTGGGAATGCAAATTAGTACAACCACTATGGAGAACAGTGTGGAGATTCCTTAAAAAATTGCAAATAGAACTTCCTTATGACCCAGCAATCCCACTGCTGGGCATACACACCAAGGAAACCAGAACTGAAAGAGACCCGTGTACCCCAATGTTCATCGCAGCACTATTTATAATAGCCAGGACATGGAAGCAACCTAGATGTCCAACAGCAGATGAATGGATAAGAAAGCTGTGGTACATATACACATGGAGTATTACTCAGCCATTGAAAAGAATACATTTGAATCAGTTCTAATGAGGTGGATGAAACTGGAGCTGATTATACAGAGTGAAGTAATCCAGAAAGAAAAGCACCAATACAGTATACTGACACATATATATGGAATTTAGAAACATGGTAATGTTAAACCTGCACGCAAGACAGCAAAAGAGATACAGATGTATAGAACAGCCTTTTGGACTCTGTGGGAGACGGAGAAGGTGGGATGATTTGGGAGAGTGGCATTGTAACGTGTATGATATCATAGATGAAACGAATCACTGGTCTAGGTTCAATGCATGATGCAGGATGCTTGGGACTAATGCATGGGGATGATCCAGAGAGATGGTGTGGGGTGGGAGGG
>SJYA01002533.1:63202-104907 GCA_006410615.1 Neotragus moschatus
TGAAACGAATCACTGGTCTAGGTTCAATGCATGATGCAGGATGCTTGGGACTAATGCATGGGGATGATCCAGAGAGATGGTGTGGGGTGGGAGGGCGGGGGTGGGGGGTGGGGGTCGGGATTGGGAGCTTAAACACACTTGTGGCTGATTCATGTCAATGTATAGCAAAACGAATACAGTATTATAAAGCAAAACAAACTAAAAACTAAAATTAAAAAAAAATAAAATAAAGCAAGATTGTCAAGAATCCTATGTTCATCTAAATTAGCATTCTCCTATCAAGTAAATATTTACAAGTAGACAATAATTCAAAGACTCAGTCATCTATGTGTGTTTTATGAAGAGAGTGCTTGAGAAAACCCCTTAACTAAACAAAAAATAATGCAGAAAGCATACATAATTATGAGATTATAACCAGCTGTATAGTGTATCAAATCAATGCTAAATCCTATTTAGTTTTTAGTTTTAGGCTTTAAAAAGTATAGACTAAGGGATAAAACAAATTAAGCTCTAACATGTAATTTTAATATTTTAACATTCCTTCAACCAGATTGTATTTTTGTAATATATAATCCTGAAAGGCATATATAAGAAAACAAATTGATGCAAAATTTCAAGTAGAATAAAGCCATCATAACTGATGAAAATTACAAAAAGATTTACTACATAACACTTGTCTTTAAAAATTGATATGTTTCACCCATAAAAATTTTCAAAAAATGTAAAGATGGTGCTTTTTTGAGTTTCTTAAAACTCAAAAAAATGCAAGTATATTTTAGGAACTATAACTCATTGCATTTTAATATTATTTTATTTGTTGCTTAAAGTGACATTCTGAGGGACAATTGAACTATTAACTGTTACAATTTTGTCAGAAGAAAACAAAATTTTTAGTGCAATTGTTATTAATTTCATTAAATGTGAATAATTAAAGAAAAATACTGTTTTTTCCAGGGTGTATTTTAACCTATATATTGAGATTTTTGTAGTAACCATATTCAAAATGATAAGTAATAATACAAAAGGAAATATAATTTTTACTTTATAAATTAAAATAATTGATTCAATACTACCATCTTTCAGCTATTAATTTTTATAACAAGAATTCAAAAGACCATTCTAAAACTGCTAACTGAAGAAGGAACAATATATGACCATTATATCAACTAGAAATCTGAATGGTAAACTGATTGTAAAGTGGTGGACCATACTAACCCTGAAGATGTGTCTGGCTCAATCTTTTAAATTAATTAATTAATTAAATTAATTTATATAAGTAATAATTTTAAAATAACAATTGGTTTGTGCCATATAAAACAAAAATTATATAATACTCCTGATAAAAGTGATTTATCAGGTAACAAGTCTGAATTCCCAATGAAAGGCAAGAATCAATGTTATCCATGTGGTAAACAATCATGCTCTCTACTTTTCCATCATTTGCACCAATCTTTATCACGTTCTTAAGTTAAACTCACACTATCAAATATATTTATTATCATGCATGCATGCTAAGTTGCTTCAATGTGTCCAACTCTTTGCAACCCTAAGGACCAGAGTCTGTCAGTCTCCTCTGTCCATGGGATTCTCAAGGTAAGAATACTGGAGTGGGTTGTCAGGCCCTCCTCCAGGGATCTTCTTGAACTGGCATCAAACTCACGTGTCTACTGCATTGGGAGGCAGGTCCTTAAACATAAGCACTACCTGGGAAGCCCTTTTATTGTCATAATTGCACTCTATTATCTAGAGAAAAGTTAGGTAAAATTTCCTCGGGTCCACATTTTTAAAAAATTAGAAATACAGCATTTGACCCATAAGTGAAAGTGAAGTAGCTCAGTCATGTCCAACTCTTTGTGACCCCGTGGACTGTAGCCCACCAGGCTCCTCCATCCATGGGATTCTCCAGGCAGGAATACTGGAGTGGGTTATGCCATTTAGGTCTTTCCTAAATTAAAAAAATTAAAATCACAAGATTTATGAAGGGAAGATTGCTTTATGTGTATGTGAAAAGACATCTTTACAAAGAAATTCAAATTAAATGACTTTATTAGGCAAACAAGTGTAAGAACTGTAAAAGTTATTTAAAGAATAATGAATTGAGAAATGAACTAAAACTTTATTTTTCAACAAAAATATTTCTAAGTAGAAAATGGTATACTCAGTTTTGAATTGTTATATTTTCAGATTACAAAGCTGTTAAAGATCATGCATTTGATGTAATATAAGTGATACATGCAACTTAAAGTGGAAATCTATCCGAAATGACTGTTCATCTGTGTATGAAAAATTTAGCTGCCTTCAGTAATAGTTTTTGGAAAAGAAAAATCTTTTTTCACTTTCTATTATTTATCAAGAATACAGATGTAAATATTACTATTCAATTAGGTAAATGTATTCATGTTTTTCATTAAATTTTGGTAACTGTAGCAAGCACAATGTTAGGAAATGATGAATTTATTATATTATAAAATAATAAAGAGGTATTAATATGGCCATTCTTAGCCATTTGACACTTCCTATTTAAGTAAAAAAAAAAGCACTGAAATTTTACAAAAGAACTTAAAGTTTTAATACAGCAACTAATAATACCAGGCAGAAAAAGAGAATGCTTTTTAAAAAATCAACATACAGAATATTATGCCTAAAACCCTGAAATGCAAGAGGAAGGGGAGTTGGGCAAGTAATCACTCATAACCACCAGGGTATATCTGTAGCTATTTTCACTAGAACAAAACAAAAAACTTGTAAAGTGTAAAGTGCTAGAGAAGACTCTGCAGAGTCACTTGGACAGCAGGGAGATCAAACCTGTCAATCCTAAAGGAAATCAACCCTAAATATTCATTTGAAGGACTGATGCTGAGCTGAAGCTCCAATACTTTGGCCACCTGATGAGAAGAGCTGACTCACTGGAAAAGACCCTGATGATAGAAAAGATTGAGGGTATGAGGAGAAGTGGATGACAGAGAACGAGATGATTGAATGGCATCATTGACTCAATGGACATAAGTTTGAACAAACTCCAGGAGATAATGAAGGACAAGGAAGCCTGTCATGCTGCAACCTATGGGGTTGCAGAGTCGGACTTGATCGAGTAACTGAATGACCAAAAGATGTAATAATGCTCATAGTTTAATGCATGAGATGGCTCACAATTAATAACAACACATGAGGCTAATTTTAGGGCCAAAACACTTGTTACAACTAACTGGTTTTCTCATTCATGACTTTGTAATTTGTGCTGGCCTCTCTGGAACATCCTCAGCTCACTAAATATGTATTGTCATGTTGGGTAAATAAATGTGAAATTTCTGACGATTCTTGCTAGCTTTTCCAAATAGTTTGTTAAATTTCATTTTTGTTATAGGTAAATCCTATATACTTTCTGTTACTTTCTGGGTTGGAATCTTTTGTTTACTACAACTTGAAACTGCTACAACTCATTTTGTTTTCTATCATCTCTCTAGGAGAGAGCTTTTGAAGTATGTCTTTAGAGTATAGCAGTAAAAAGAACAAGTAATCAGGGTGAGGATTATTAAAAGAACAATCAAATTTCAACTATGCTGTTAAACTGAGTTATAAATACAATCAGAAAACAAATAAGACTTAATGATATAATGCATTTAATATATATTTTAAAAAAGATCCTAAAAAACCTTAGGAAAACAGTTCAGGTAAACATTTTCTGATACCTCTGACTCAGTTTTCTGTTATTAATTCTTGTCTGACAGTTTGGGGTCAGCAGGCTACCACTCAGTCATCCGCTCGTTTTGCTGCTTTTGAGTGTCTGCCTTGTGCATCAAGAATTCATCCACTTTTGTACAGATGGAGTGCTGCAGATCTTGATTCTTAGAATCCTAGGTACTGCTCTTTATTTTGAAGTTCTAAAGCTCTATTCGTTAGATGTTTCTTTCGGAGGAATTAATAATTGGCCTCTGGAGTATTACAAGGAGCCTCAGGCAAGGTGAAAGAGAACAGAAACTACCTAGTAATGAAATAATGGATGAGTTGTGTTGTTATTTTGTATATTTTACTACATTCACTGACAATACCTTAATAACATAGAGTGAAATCCTCTGTTGGAGTAAATATATGGATATAACTCTAATTACTTTTAAAGACAAGGGTTTTGATGTGAGACTATATTACGACTTGAAAGAATTAGCAGATCTCTAGAGTATTTCATTACATCCTAAAAGGTTTGAGCAACAATCACCACTGAAAGATATTTTAGACTAGCAATAATATTTTATAAAAGGAATTTTTATTGTAATCATTTGTTTACACTTAAATATTCATATGTCACTATACTCAAAAAAAGAAGGAGTAAAAATAACTGAACCATAGTCTAAATAATACTTAACCTATATAAAATTAGCTTAGAAATATTGATCTTGCCTCTTCAATTTCATTTGAGAGACTTCCCACATTGGATTTCAAAAAAAATAGGCAGGCTTCCAATACTTTTGAGTTAATGCAAAACAAATGAAGCACAATACAAATACCTATTTCTATTTTCCCTCCTTTTATAAAATGAAGAAGTACATTTGGATGCTGAATAGCTGTTATATGGATAGCATCTAATAAAATTTATTTGGCAAGGAAACCTCAAGAGTTTATTCTTACAAATTAAAAAATATGTGATTGACTGCAAGTCACATAATTTGTATCATCAGGGACATTTAGGAAAAATATTTATTTGTATTGACATATTAAAATTTTCTGATCTCAAGAGGAAAATATTTCAGAAAAAAAATGTCATTCAGCCAATTGAAGATTATTGGTGCTAGTGTGTAAGGAATTATAATCTTGCATAATTCCTTAACCAGCATTATAGTACAACATGAAAAGTAAGCAGAGTGTAGCAAATTAGAAAGAGAAAAGCAAATATCATATATTAACATATATAGGTGAAATCTAGAAAACTGGTACAGATGAACGCATATGCAGCGCAGGAGTAGAGATTCAGATGTAGGGAATGGAATGTGGGCCTGGGGCTGGGAAGAGGGGTGGGTGGGATGAACTGGGAGACTGAGACTGACATATATACACTACCAGATGTAAAATGATGGCCAGTGGGAACCTGCAGTATTGTGCAGGGTGATAAGCAAAGTGCTATGTGGTGACCTAGATGGGTGGTGGAGGGGGTGAGAGGAAAGGAATATATGCATACATATAGCTGATTTGTTGTACTGCAGAAACCAACACATTATAAAGCAACTATGAAAAAAATGTGTGAAAGTCTGTTGCTAAGTCATGTCCAGCTCTTTGTGACCTCACAGACTACTGCCTGCCACACTCCTTAAACATGGCAGAAAGTGTAATAACCATTAAAATGTTCAGTTCCCCCAAAATAATCGTGCGTGTGTGTGTGTGTGTGTGTGTGTGTGTGTGTGTGTGTGTGTGATTCGAGAAAACCAACATGAATTTGAGCAATCTCCGGGAGATAGTGGAGGGCAGAGACTCCTGGTGTGCTGCAGTTTATGGAGTCTCAAAGAGTGGGACTTGACTTAGCGACTGAACGGCAACTTATTCATAGTCAAAAGAAGCAAAAAAAAAAAAAAGCAAAAATTAAGTGATTTGAGAACTGAGAGTAGATGTATGGGTAAGGAAATAAAGGGCTTCCCAAGTGACTCAGTGGGTAAAGAATCCGCCTGCAATGCAGGAGACATAGGTAAGTGTGGGTTTGATCCCCGGGTGAGGAAGATCATCTGGAGGAGGGCAGGGCTACCCACCCCAGTATTCTTGCCTGGAGAGTCCCAGGGACAGAGGATCCTGGCAGGCTACCGTCCTTGCAGCTGCAAGAGTTGGACACAACTGAAGCGACTGAGCACACCCAAGTGAATAAGGAATAAAACATTTATTACCTGAGAAGAATACAGAGAAGAGAATAGGTAATTATGTGTTCTGCCATTTGGAGAGCAGATCATAGTTCAGGATGAGTTTTCTGTTCCTTTGCATTGTCTCTTGCCTCACTTATGTTGTATTATTACTTTATTTACTGAAATCAGTGTACCAGTATATGTATGTATTTAAATACACATGTAATCATAATGGGCTTCCTTCCTGGCTCAGATGGTAAAAAATCCACCTGCGATGCGGGAGACCTGGGTTTGATCCCTGGGTTGAGAGGGCGCCCTGGAGGAGAGCATGGCAACCCACTACAGTATTATTGCTGTAGTGGAGGATTCAGTGGACAGAGGAGTCTGGAGGGCTACAGTCCATGAGGTCCCAAAGAGTCAGACATGACTGAACAACTAAGCACAGGGCATAATCATCATATACCTGTCAAAGTTAATATTATCTGAGTTTTAAGTCTTAGTTTTAAATAAAACTGACTTTATTAGCCTAATACAATGCATATGTTTTATTAATATTCTAATAAGTATACAAAATCAAAGCATTTTATATGCAGTGAAGAAATAAGAACTCAGGTCTCCCACATTACAGGCAGATTCTTTACCATCTGAGCCACCACGGAAGCCCAAGAAAAAAGAGTTTGCACATAACTCAGTATCTTATACTCCTTAAGAATGAGTGAGTGAAGTCACTCAGTCATGTCCGACTCTTTGCGACCCCATGGATTGTAGCCTATCAGGCTCCTCCGTCCATGGGATTTTCCAGGCAAAAGTGCTGGAGTGGATTGCCATTTCTTTCTCCAGGGGATCTTCCTGACTCAGAAATCAAACCTGGGTCTCCCGCATTGCAGACAGACACTTTACCGTCTGAGCCACCAGGGAAGCCCACTCCTTAAGAATATTTATTCTCTAATTAGTTCAAGGTCTTAAATGTAATAGATCTGTAAATTGCATGATGTATGACATCATCTGAAGTTTAAAATAAAAATATTTTTATAATTATATATTTTATTTTACTTGAAACACATATTTGAGCATAATTGGTGGCTCTTTAAATTTGAAAGATACAATTTTCCTATGTGTGTGTAATGGCTTTCTTATTCATATACCCACCCTCCGAGCTTTCTTTTTCTCCTGAGGAATGAATGACTTTTGTGTTTATAACCCAAACTTTATTAATGTGAGAGATTCTTCTTTCCACTGTGCATTCTTATCAATAAAAGCTCTCAAAGGGTCAGTCAGTCATAATAGGATTTATTTTTAATCCTTTTCACTTTGCAATTCATCTTTTAGGTTGTGCAACTGTTTCTCATGTGTCCCAAGAGGTCAAGGTGGTTACTGTGGCCAACAGTATCCATGCTATCACCACAGCTGCCATATTTTCAGCTTCTCTGTTATAAACAATCTAGAACATCTGCTTAATCTCAGACAGCAACACTAGCCATTCCAGACAATGACCCATTTCCAAATAAATTTACTCTCCATTTTCTTGTGCATGGTCCATTCTGGAAGCCTCTGGATGCTTCCCCTTTCTAGATACACCCTATCTGCTCACTTATGGTTACTATTTAAATGAAATATCATTTTTCTAGATTTTCACTTTCAACCTCTGCATGGCTTTGGATGTAAAGTGAGTCTCTTGTAAACATCAAATAGTTGGATCCTATTTTTGCAATCCACTTCTCCCAATCTATATCTTTTGATTCAGGAGGATAAATCATCTGCAGTAATGCAAAATAATTCAGAACTTTAATCCCTTTGAAGTAACTACAAATAGATAAGAAACATGCTATTGTCATTTTGTTATTAATTCTCTGTCTTAGTGTTTTTGGTCTCCCATTTCCTCCCTTATAGATGACCTATGTGTTTAGTTGATTTTTTTGTGTTGATGCATCCTGATTCTGTTCTCATTCCTTTTGTGTGTGTTCTATAGATATTTTCTTTGTGATTATTAGTAAGTATAATAGTCTAAAATTGTAGCAATTTATTTTAAGCTGATACTAAATTCCATCACATAAAAAATTCTATTTTTTTATAGCCCTTCTTCCCCCTTCATGGTACCAGTGCCACAGATTAGCTCTTTATATAGTACATATCCATTCATTTGTGTGTGCTGTCATTTCAGTCATGTCCAACTCTTTGTGACCCTATGGACAATAGCCTACCAAGCTCCTCTGTCCATGGGATTCCAGGCAAGAATACTGGAGTGGGTTGCCATGCCTTCCTCCAGGGAATCTTCCTGAACCAGGGATTGAACCCATGTCTCTTATGTCTCCTGTATTGGCAGGTGGGTTCTTTACTTCTACTGTGACCTGGGAGGGTAATTTATAATTATTTTTCCAGTTTTGCTTTTAAGCTCTTATAATTATTAAAAAGGGCAGCACATCAGCATTATAATAATACTGCTTTGACATTTATCCACATATTTACAGTTGTTTTTTGTTTGTTTGATTTTTTGTACTGGAGAACTTTATATTTTTACATGGTCTTGAATTACTGTGTAGCAGTCTTTCAGTTCAGGCTTCCCCAGTAGCTCAGCAGCAAAGAATCTGCCTGCAGTGCAGGAACCACAGGAGATGCAGGTTGGATCCCTAGGGCAGGAAGATACCTTGAAGGTGGGCAGAGCAACCTATTCCAACGTTTTGATAATCCAACGGATGTTGGCAATTTGATCTCTAGTTCCTGTTCATTTTCTAAATCCACCTTGAACATCTGGAAATTCATGGCTCAGATACTGTTGAAGCTTGGCTCGGAGAATTCTGAGCATTATTTTGCTAGCCTGTGAGATGAGTGCAATTGTGCTGTAGTTCGAACATTCTCTGGCATTGTTTTTCTTTGGGATGGGAATTAAAATTGACATTTTCCAGTCCTGTGGCCACTGCTGAGTTTTACAATTTGCTGGCATCTTGAGTGCAGCACTTTCACAGCATCATCTTTTAGGATTTGAAATAGTTCCATCACCTAATGGATTTCCAACCTCAGATATGCAGATGACACCACTCTTATGGCAGAAATTTAAGAGGAACTAAAGAATCTCTTGATGAAAGTGAAAGAGGAGAGTGAAAAAGTTGGCTTAAAACTTAACATTCAGAAAACTAAGATCATGGCATCTGGTCCCATCACTTCATGGCAAATAGATGGGAAACAGTGCCAGATGTTGTTTTTTTGCACTCCAAAATCACTGCAGATGGTGACTGTAGCCATGAAATTAAAAGATGCTTGCTCCTTTGAAGAAAAGTTATGAACAACCTAGACGGCATATTAAAAAGCAGAGACATCATTTTGCCAGCAAAAGTCCACCTATTCAAAGCTATAATTTTTGCCACAGTCATGTATAAGTTGGACTATATATGTTGGATGTGAAAGTTGGACTATAAAAAAAAGCTGAGGGCTGAAGAATTGATGCTTTTGAACTGTGGTGTTGGAGAAGACTCTTTAGAGTCCCTTGGATAGCAAGGGGATCCAACCAGTCCGTTCCTAAAGGAAATCAGTCATGAATATTCATTGGAAGGACTGGTGCTGAAGCTGAAACTCCGAAACTCTGGCCACCAGTGAGAAGAACTGACTCATTTGAAAAGACCCTGATGCTGGCAAAGATTGAAGGCACGAGTAGAAGGGAAGGACAGAAGATGAGATGGTTGGATGGCATCACTGACTCAATGGACATGAGTTTGGTTCATTTGGTAATGGACAGGGAGTTGGTGATGGACAGGGAAGCCCGGCATGCTGCAGTCCATAGGGTTGCAAATAGTTGGACACGACTGTGTGACTGAAGTGAACTGAACGAGAGTCCCTTGGACTGCAAGGAGATCCAACCAGTCAATCCTAAAGGAAATCAGTCCTCAATACTCATTGGAAGACTGATGCTGAAGCTGAAACTCCACTACTTTGGCTACATGATGGGAAGAAGTGATTCATTGGAAATGGCCCTGATGCTGGGAAAAATTGAAGGCAGGCAGAGAAGAGGATGACAGAGGATGAGATTGTGTGATGGCAACACCGACTTGACAGACATAAGTTTGAGCAAGCTGCAGGAGTTGGTGATAGACGGGGAAGCCTGGCATGCTGTGGCCCATTGGTTCACAAGAGTCAGACATGACTGAGCGACTGAATTGAACTGAATAATATCACAGTTATCACCTAGAATCTTAATCATGCTCAGTTCAATTTTTAATGAAATATGTCTCTTTTAAAATTATATATATATAATATATATATAATATATATATATATATATATATATATACATATATATATATCTCCAGATCTGCTGGACAAGAAATAGGCTACCCACTCCAGTATTCTTAGAATTCCATTGTAGCTCAACTGGTAAAGAATTTGCCTGCAATGTGGGAGACTTTGGTTCGATCCTGGGTTGGGAAGATCCCCTGGAGAAGGGAAAGGCTACATACTCCAATATTCTGGCCTGGAAAATTCCATAGACTGTATAGTCCATAGGTCACAAAAGTTGTACACAACTGAATGACTTTCATTTTTCACTATATGTGTGTGTGTGTGTGTGCGCGCGCGTGTCTCTGTGTGTGTATACATCGTTTTTAAATTATTTTCATCATACTGTATGTTACATCCTCAGGACTTATTTATTTTATAACTGAATGCTTGTAACTTTTGGCCTTTACTGTTCTGTCTTTTCCAGATTAAAGATGATATCTGTCATCTGGCTCCATGGTACTCTTGCTGCCAATGCAGGCAGGCTAGATCTGTTTGCCCACATCTGTGCTATGACTAACAGCAGGTCTTTGGGGATTCTGATGAGACCTCAGAGGTAAATGGTTTCATTGCCCACATGGCTGCAATCACCATCTGCAATGATTTTAGAGCCCCTCAAAAAATAAAGTCTGACACTGTTTCCACTGTTTCCCATCTATTTCCCATGAAGTGATCTCACATGCTAGTAAAGTAATGCTCAAAATTCTCCAAGCCAGGCTTCAGCAATACGTGAACTGTGAACTTCTAGATGTTCAAGCTGGTTTTAGAAAAGGCAGAGGAACCAAAGATCAAATTGCCAACATCCACTGGATCATGGAAAAAGCAAGAGAGTTCCAGAAAAATACCTATTTATGCTTTATTGACTATGCCAAAGCCTTTGACTGTGTGGATCACAATAAACTGGAAAATTCTTAAAGAGATGGGAATACCAGACCACCTGACCTGCCTCTTGAGAAACCTATATGCAGCTCAGGAAGCAACAGTTAGAACTGGCATGGAACAACAGTCTGGTTCCAAATAGGAATAGGAATACGTCAAGGCTGTATATTGTCACCCTGCTTATTTAACTTATATACAGAGTATATCATGAGAAACATTGGGCTGGAAGAAGCACAAGCTGGAATCAAGATTGCTGGGAGAAATATCAATAACCTCAGATATGCAGATGACAGTGCTTTTATGGTAGAAAGTAAGAGGAAGTAAAAACCCTCCTGATGGGTCTTTAGGGCATCTCCAGTTCCTGGATGTGCAGATGGGTACAGCACCAAGATTCACTTCTGAGTATATACCCAAACGATTAAAAGCAGAGTCTCAACAAGATGTTCATACAAACATGTTAAATATTTGCCACTGCCTAAAATTGGAAATACCCAGGTATTCACCAACTGATGAATGCATAAATAAAATATGATATATACACACAATGGAATTTTATTCATCCTTTATAAAGGAGATTCTGACATGTTACAAATTGAATAAACTCTGAGAACATTATGCTAAGTGAAATACACCAGGTGCAAAAGGATGATTATTTTTTGATCCCACTTATATACCATACTGTGCTTCCCTGGTAGCTCAGTGGTAAAGAAGCTGCCTGAAATGAAGGAGACAAGGGTTTGATTCCTGGATCAGGAAGATCCCCTGGGGGAGGACACGGAAACTCACTTCAGTGTTCTTGCCTGGGAAATCTCTTGGACAGAGGAGCCTGTAAGGCTACAGTCCATGTGGTCACAAGAATCAGATGCAACTTAGGAACAAAACCCACCACAATATATGGCACTTACTGAGAGTTACCAAGTTCATAGAGGCCAGGTACTGAAATGTGTCATTGCAAGCCATGTTCTATGCCAAGATTCGCGACCTCCAGAGGAGAGGATTTTGATCCATAGCCAGAGACAAGGCTTGACTACTCAGAGCTTTTTCTGTAGGAAAGTTGTATTAGCGTATAATAGAGATAGGGAAATCTTCTGACATAGACATCAGAAGGGGACAGAAAGAGTGCAACCTGCTAGATTTTAGCAAGGTATTTTATGTCTGTTAGCAAGCTTCTAATCAGATTAAAAAAAAAAAAAAAACCTCAAGGCTGAAGGAGTTTCACCAGGTCCCTCTCTCACAATATGCATTTTTGAGATACAATGGCAAAAGATGTGTCATCCCCAGATAAAACAATTGACATAAATACTGGTTGTTCAGACATTATCAGTCCTAGCTTTGAGAAAATAAAAAAAGTTAGTCTTAGGCAGAACCGATTTGAAGAAAGACAGATTCCAAAGCAAATATATAGTTTCATTAGCAAAGCTTAAGATAAACATTTCCATAAGAAAAACACATTGGTTAGCTCAGTTCAGTTCAGTTCAGTTGTGTCCGACCCTTTGTGACTCCATGGACTGTAGTTCGCCAGGCCTCCCTGTCCATCACCGACTCCTGGAATTTACTGAAACTCATGCCCATTGAGTTGGCGATGCCATCCAACCATCTCATCCTCTGTCCTGCCCTTCTTCTCCCTCCTTCAATCTTTCCCAGTATCAGGGCCTTTTCAAATGAGTCACTCCTTTTCCTCAAGTGGCCAAAGTATTGGAGTTTCAGCTTCAGCATCAGTCAGCATCAGTCCTTCTTATTGGTATTCAGGACAGATTTCCTTCAGGATAGACTGGATGCATCTCCTTGCTGTCCAAGGTACTCTCAAGAGTCTTCTTCAACGCCACAGTTCAAAAGCATCAATTCTTTGGCCCTCAGCTTTTCTTATAGTCCAACTCTCACATCCATACATGACCACTGGAAAAACCATAGCCTTGACTAGACAGACCTTTGTTGGCAAAGTAATGTCTCTGCTTCTTAATATGCTAAGTTGGTCATAACTTTTCTTCCAAGGAGTAAGTGTCTTTTAATTTCATGGCTGCAGTCACCATCTGCAGTGATTTTGGAGCCCCAAAAATATAGTCTGCCACTGTTTCCAGTTTCTCCATCTATTTCTGATGAAGTGATGGGACCAGATGCCATGATCTTAGTTTTCTGAATGTTGATTTTAAGCCAACATTTTCACTCCTCCTCTTTCACTTTCATCAAGAGACTCGTTAGTTCCTCTTCAATTTCTGCTGCCAATCTCGAATCCAGCCCTGATTTTCTCATGATGCACACTTCATATAAGTTAAATAAGCAGGGTGACAATATACAGCCTTGACATACTCCTTTCTTGATTTGGGACCAGTCTGTTGTTCCATGTCCAGTTCTAGATGTTTCTTTACCTGCACACAGATTTCTCTGGAGGCAGGTCAGGTGGTCTGGTATTCCCATTTCTTGAAGAATTTTCCACATTTTTTTGTGATCCACACAGTCAAAGGCTTTGGTATAGTCTATAAAACAGAACTAGATGTTTTTCTAGAACTCTCTTCCTTTTTGATGATCCAGCAGATGTTGGCAATTTGATCTCTGGTTCCTCTGCCTTTTCGAAAACCAGCTTGAACATCTGGAATTTCACAGTTCACATATTGCTGAAAAGAAAAGAAAAACATTTCCATAAGAAAAACACATTGGTTAGCTCAAGGTTTGAGAAAATTTAAGTTCAGACGGATCCACGTGTCAACACAGAATTAAAAGAAGCCTCTTTGAATTTTTTTGTACAAAAGGGAAAAAAGTCTATGACTTGTACTTTATTTCCTCCTGCTACTTGGGCACCTCTAGTGTTCCTACCTATTAACCTTCTCAGTAGTATCATGATGGTCAGTGGCTCTGGAGAAAGGAGTGGATTGTTGATATTTAATGGCTACAGAATTTTAACTTTGCATGATTAAAAAATTCCATAAATTATTTGCACACAATGTGTACTTAACAATGTAGAATTGTGCGCTTAAAATGGTTAAGACTGTAATTTTTACATGAATTGTACCACAATTAAATTTTTTTAAAAAATAGGAAAATTGAGGAGTGGTGTCTTGTCCATTTACAAAAGAGAAGCAATGATTATTTTTTGCTCAGTTTTTCCTCACCATTTTCCTTAAATGGTTTGATTTTGTTATTTTAATTTTATTAAATGTAATCTTCCTAATAATGACAAGCTGGTAAATTTTCATATAGATTCTCACAAAGTGAAAATATGTAAAGGGTGATTTTTAAGTTTTTAGTTTGTTTAAAAAAATGTGAACTCATTAGGTCATTAGAATGTTATTCAAATGTAGAATGAGATGAGGACTTAAAACTGAAACTTAGACCAGAGAAGGTGTGATTGAGTTGCAACAGAGAAGTATATATCTGGCGGACATTTTTGTTCTTATAGATTACAAAATCCTTTCAACACAAAGGTATGCAATATTTAAGTCTTTATATCAGTAGTCATTTTCCACAGTTACGAGTTTCATCTCACACATTTTTAAAATCTGTATATCTTATCTATCTTTCTGCTATTGCGGATGGGATACAGATATTATTATACCCATGACAGAGAAAAGTGAATCATTTTATCTTCTAATATTCACTCAATAAAAATTAAATTAATAATAAAATTTGTTTATTTTCAAGGCACATATTTCCATATTTACAAAGAAGTTCCCATAATTTTTCACTAAGTTTAGAGGGTAGTTCACTGCCTAGTTAATAGTTTGGTTATGCTAGTTTATCATTTAGTGCTGGTTGATAGTAAAGTAGCTAACTTTTCAAGTCATTCAAAAAGTTAAAATTTGAGTTAAATATTCTTGGCAGATAATATGAAGGTAATGACAGGCACTTCACTCTGACAATGGCATTCTTTCAGAATCTAAATTACTTTGACTCTTTCTTCAGTATTTCTAATTGTAAAATTCCATAAAAGTTTTTAATCTGGCCAGGAACTCTATCAGCAAATGCATTGCCATCTTCAACTGTCAAGTAATTTATGATCTAATATTAGAGCAAAAGATATTTAAAAATAAATGGATATCTTTTCCTACCAAATGCATTAGACATCTTCTCATCTGACAAACTTAAAATTCATATTTATCAACATGAAGGGAAAATGGCAAGTTATCAAAGTTTAAATTCACTCTATTCTATGAACCTATAGAATAATGAGCTGTCATCCTTGTCAAAAACAATCACTGTCTGAATTTCTATTGGGTTTAAACTTGGGGAAAGGTCCTTTTATTTGCTTCTATTTTCCATTCTAGCTCACTATAAGTTTCAACAACACATAGTATAGAAAAAACACCATGAGACTATTTTCTATAGTTTATAAGTTAAATATACTCTTCCCACAACAATACCAGTCTAACTTTCTGTATTTTAATAATATCTTTGTTGTTATCATGCTTCCTTTTAGATACATTATATATTGCATTCATATCTAATGAATAAAAAGGTAGGGAACACTCACTATTAAACTTATTAAATCTGTATTATATTACTTTTATTTTTAAACTGTCAGTGGAACAGCATATTATTAACTAGGTAGACAATGTTAGAATGTATCATTAATGATCTTGACAAATGAAACATGACAGACATTTAAAATCATAGAATTGCTTTATACTAAAATGTTATTTCATAAAAACAACTTTACTCATGTTATTTCAAAAACATGAGAGAAGAGTTATAAAATAGCATCTGCCCAAACAAACACAATGTTCTGTCTCATTTCTCAGCAGGTTAATGGATATCGAAAAAAAAAGTTATACCAGAGACTATTATACTGTAAAATAATGAAATTATTTTATTTACAAATGATTTTTATTTTATGTCATTTTTAATGCATGACGTAATATTTTTGAAATACTGCTGCTGCTGCTGCTAAGTCGCTTCAGTAGACTTGTATAAAGAATGATTTACGTCATACCTGAATGGTCTAGTAGTTATCCCTTCTTTCTTCAATTTAAGTCTGAATTTGGCAATAAACTTTCATGATCTGAGCCACAGTCAACTTCTGGTCTTGTTTTTGATGACTGTATAGAATGCAAAGTCAAGTGAGCTTTAGGAAGGATCACTATGAACAAAGCTAGTGGAAGTGATGGGATTGAGCTATTTCAAATTCTAAAAGATGATGCTGTGAAAGTGCTGCACTCAATACACCAGCAAATTTGGAAAACTCAACAGTGGCAACAGGATGGAAATGATCAGTTTTCATTCCAAGCCCAAAAAAAAGCAATGCCAAAGAATGTTCAAAAAAATGCACAATTGCACCCATCTCACAGGCTAGCAAAGTAATGCTCAAAATTCTCCAAGCCAAGCTTCTACAGAACCTGAACTTCCAGATGTTCAAGCTGGATTTAGAAAAGGCAGAGGAACCAGAGATCAAGTTGCCAACATCTGCTGGATCATTGAACAGCAAGAGAGTTCCAGAAAAAGACCTACTTTTGCTTTATTGACTAGGCCAAAGCCTTTGACTGTGTGGTTCACAACAAACTGTGGAAAATTCCTAAAGAGATGGGAATACCAGATCACCTGACCTTCATCCAGAGAAATCTGTATGCAGATCAAAAACAACAGTTAGAATTGGACAAGGAACAACAGACCTGTTCCAAATCAGGAAAGGAGTACGTCAAGGCTGTGTATTGTCACCCTGCCTATTTGACTTATATGCAGATTATAACATGTGAAATGATGAGCTGGAGGAAGCACAAGCTGGAATCAAGATTGCCAAAAGAAATATCAATAACCTCAGATATGCAGATAACACCACCCTTATGGCANTGAAGTGATGGGACCAGATGCCATGATCTTCGTTTTCTGAATGTTGAGCTTTAAGGCAACTTTTTCTGTACATGTCATCAAATTCTCCAGGCTAAAATACTGGAGTGGGTAGCCTTTCCCTTTTCCAGGGGATCTTCCCAACCTAGGGGTCAAATCTTGGTCTCTGACATTGCAGATGGATTCTTTACCAGATGAACCCAGGGAAGCCCAAGAATACTGGAGTGGATAGCCTATCCCTTTTCCAGTGGATCTTCCTGATCCAGGATTCGAACCAGGGTCTGCTGCATCTTTACCAACTGAGCTATCTGGGAAGCCAGTGCTCCCTGATCTCCTTGATTTCTCTCCCCATCCTGCTCCACCCAAAGTAAGCAAATGCTCTCCAGAATGTGTATGTGTTATTCTTCTAAATTTCTATAGATTCTTGCTCAGTATGTTTGTAAATAGCATTTAAATGCTATTTTATTTACAATGGGGTGCCCTTCTTTTTCTATCATGTGCAGCATTTTGATTTCTACCCAGGAATATAGTTTATTTCATGTCATAATGGTTTATTCCATAACTATTAAAAATGGTTATGTTGATTAATATTTGGATTGTCAACTTTTTTTATACAGATATTACTATTGAGAACATTTCTGTGACTCTCTCCTTGGAGACAATATGAGTTTTTTTAAATATAGTCTTAAGAGTGCAATAGCTGTTTTGTAGAGTAAAATTATTTTTAAACATGCCAGATATGGCCAGTCATTCTCCAAAAGCTGAAACAATTAGCAAATGAAGCATTAGGGTGTAGATCTTTTCCTTTTTCTGTGTATTTGACAACATTTAGTGTTGTCATACTTCAGTCATTCTCAGTGAAGCATAATCCTTGCCTTTGAGATATTTGACAATGTTTGGAGTTGTTTTTTTATTTTTTTTTTAATAATGTGGTCCCTAGAAATACTTTTTTAACTGCACAAAATATACAAAACATAAAATTAACCATTTAACCATGCTTAGGTGCAAAATGTTATGGTATTAGAATTTTCACATTATTGTACAACCATCACAACCATCCATCTCCAAAATGTTTTATCTTCATAAACTGAAACTCTATACCCATTAGATACTAACTCCCCATTCTCACCTCTTCTCAGCTCCTAGCAACCACCAAGCTACTTTCTATCTCTATGAATGTGACGATTCCAAGTACTTCAGTGGAATCAAATTGCAACTATCCTTTATTCCCAGCTTATTTCACTTAGCATTATATACTCAGAATTTTTTCATGTTGCAACATTTATCTGAATCTTCTTCCTTTAACAGGTTGAATACTATTCTACTGTGTGAATATATGACATTTGTTTAGCTATTCATCAATGGACACTGGGTGGCCATTTTAGCTATTGTGAATAATGCTTTAAAAAAAGAGGTGTACACATATCTGTTCAAGTCCCTACTTTCAATTATTTGGGATATACACACAGAAGTGAATTTGCTACATCACTTGGTAATTCTAACTTTAATTTTTAGAAAACTACATATTATTTCAAAGTGGTTGCACCTTTTTATATCCCAGCAACTATGCACAAGTATTCCAGTTTCACCACATCCTCATTAATACTATGTTCTTGGTACCCTTTTTGTTTTAATAGCAGTATTCATTATCTGCAGATTTTTGATGATCATGGATGTTACTGATATCTCTGGATACAATCTGAGGATGCTGTTAAATATACTACAGTACATAGGACAAGTCTCACAACAAAGAATACTTAGCCCAAAAGGTCAATAATGCCAAGGTGAGAAATCCTGCTTATACTTAATTTTTTATATTAATGATTATAAAATGGCATTTCACTAAATATATTAACATATATATGCATATATACTCTAACATTTGATATGAAATAATTATCAATTCCACATCAGCTCTTACTGGAAAATTTAAGTTGCATTGATTGACTGAATTTATCAAGTCAGTCTCCACGATCTGAGCTTTTAACCACATATTTATAAATATCTGCATTGATTTAGGTCTCCTTTTACATGTAATGTTAATTCATAACTTTATATTTTTCAGCCATGCCACAATTTTAGAAAACTTAAACTGTTCTTGTCTTTTTCCTACCTTCTATAATATTGTTTTGGGTATTTAATTTGCACTGTTTAAATATTATAAATAGTTATCACTATGTTCTATTATTTATGACAAAGTTTACTGACATTTTGTCAATGTATCTTTTTATCTTTGCTCCTTGTATCCATTGCTATATTCATATATTATTTTCCTTTATATTAAATTTATCTGTAAGTTTTTCACAGGGATTAAAAAAGGAAACATCTTGCAAGACACTAGAGAGAATAGATTTTATATAATTGAATGACAGTTCTGCTGACAGGAACTTTTCATACACATTAATAGGAACCAAAATATAATAGATTGACCTATTTAAAGTCTTAAAGAAAATAGTTGTCAAGCTAGAATTCCATACCAAAGTAGACAATTATAATGAAGACAGAATAAATTTCAAACATGATGAGAGCATATTAGTAACAATTCTTCCCTCTACCTATTCAAGATCAGAGAAAATTAAACTAGAATGAAAGATTGTGCAAAAAGCACTAGTAAAAAAGAATCTGACAGTAGTTGTTTCTTTTTTTATTTACGTTACCCTGCTAGTGACTCAATGTGTTTTTCTATATGAACACAAATACCTTTCCTTAATTGTAGAAAAATCTTAGCCATTACATTTATATTATCCTTTTCTGGTACTTAATTTACAATTTAAATACTCCAAACTTTCTTTTAATTTTTTTTTTCTTGTATTTTAATGGTTCATACTTCTGAGCACCTGTCCTTTGCTTTTTGTTGTTGTTTGGTTTTTAAGGCATGTCTGACTCTTTTGTGACCTCATGGACTGTAATCCACCAGGCTTCTCCAACCTTGGAATTTCCTAGGCAAGAATACTGGCGTGAGTGGCCATTTCCTTTTCCAGGGGATATTCCCAACCCAGGGGTGGAACCTAAGTCCCCTGCATTAACAGGTGGATTCTTTACCACTGAGCCACCAGGGAAGCCCATCTTATCCGTTACCTAGTAGCAATTGTGTTTATTTTAAAATTTTCACCATTTTATGTTTATTTTCTATGTTATTATTTTCAGATCCATTATCTCTTATCTTTTATTTTCTTTGAACTTATTTTGTTTTCTCTATTTCTTAATTTTTTCCCTTTTGACATGGATATTTGCCCTTTTTAAAAATAATAATTTATTTCTTTAGAGTTGCTTTAGATTTACAGCAACATTGAGAGGAAGGTACAGAGATTTCTCTTATAGCACCTACACCCACTATCTTTAATTCTATAATGCATTTTATAATTGTTTTTTGTGAACTTATTTTCTGCAAAAGTTATCTTTTTCAGTTGGATCTGGGTTGAGGGGGTTCATTGCTTTTAAAAGCAGATGTTTTTATTAGGCTTTTCTTAATTATTTATTGCTGTTCTTTTCGCAAACTTTACAGTCTACAGTGAAAGGCAGGCTCTAGATCCACACGCTATAGGATGGTTTCCTATCTTTCTCATGGTACTTTTGCACACACATCTCAGGTTTGACTACATTATTCTACCACAAATCTGGGTTGGTGATCAGAATTTTTCAGATCTCCATTCTTGAACGCTTGAAAAACATAGTGTATATAATACCCTTGCACCTGTTCTCAAGTTTCAGACACGATTCTCCCATTCAGGGTTCCTTGTAGTTTCCATGGCTTCCAATTCTAGTCACTGCATAGTTAAACTTTCCCTCTTTCTGAGAGAAATATGGAAACTCCTGTCTTTGATACTGGCTGCAAGTATAATTGCGTTATTTAATGTTCTATCTAGGAGATATATAATCTGAAACCCAGAAAAGTGCCGTCATTTGCCTGTTTTGGCACCCTAATTTCCCTGGTCTCAGATTCCTAATCTTCAGAGACGTGAGAAATAAATTTCTATTGTTGAGAAGCCACACAGTTTATGGTATTTTGTGAAAGCTAAAATACTAAACTAAAACTAAAATACTCTATTTTGTGAAAAATGAGAATTATTTTTTAAATTCAATATATATTTGAGGAATAAATATAAAGTGAAAATTTTTACATTTGAAAAATGGTATGAATTATTATTATACATGGAATGCTTTTAAAGTTACTGCATGAGATGCTGTCAGCAACAAATACAATAATCTATGTGATATTAGCAATTTACTAAAAAATAAAACTTTTGTTTTTCAACAGAAACAAACTATATAAATCTGTGTATGGCTAAGAAATGGCGTCCTTGATTCTCCAAAGGAAAAATTACATCATCTTCTATCATGTTCCCATAAAACTTCTGTTTATTTTTATACATAAGGCAAAAATTATTGTTATAAAGCTTTGGCGAACCACACTATAGAATTTTTAAGAATTCCTTGGTCCTAGCAGGTAACAATAAGGTTTCAAGATAAATTTTCTTGCCATGACCAGGTCAGTAACTTGGCCATAGAAGTCCAAAACAAGTAATGCAAAAGTAATTCTAAGCAAAAGCTTAAACAAAGATTAGAAAATTGGTTTTATGTGTTTCAAAGTTAGAAAAAGAAAATAAATGAAAAACAATGAAAAAATATTTTAAAATAGAATTGAAAATTGGAGTTTATTATATTGCAGCTCGAGTTGCATAAATTTTTTTGTTTGTTTTAGCTAAGAAACAAAGAGTATCTTTCTTTGTCAATTGTTTAGCTAATATTTACCAGTCTGTTTGTAACACACATGCTTGAGTGTGGCTGTGTGCTAGCTATTTAGTGTTTGTATTAATGGTGATGCTGTCTGGTATGTATAGCACCTATGATGTCAAGGTATATTAGGACAAATTCATACTCAACTTATTCACCAATGTGTCCTCAGAGCCTAGACCTATTACCTTTAAATTAATATGTATCAAAATTTAAATGGTAAGTAAATATATATGGGTACAGGGTTGAAACCTGCCATGTATCTAAAAAGAACCATAATTAATATATTTCCAAAGAGCAATATTTTATTTTTTCACTTATTGTCAACAAGGCTGCTAGGGGAAGCTCCCTGTGTGCTGGTTAGCGTCAGCAAGGGTGAACGAAAGCATGGTTGGATGTAGGATTCAGATGAATGTTCACAAACACGTGTGCCTGGAAACTGATGTCTTCTCTCAGCTGAGGAGTCAACTAGAGTCCCATACTGAAAAGCCTACACATGACCCCTAGAAGCACCTGCCCTGTATTGTCTTTTATGAAGATGCTTAAAAATTCCAAATAAAGTGTATGTCACATATACATAACAGAATATGAACTGTGAACTTAGACCCAAGAATTACTCTATGATGTCTTTATGTCCAGGTTACATAACAGTGTGTTTCCTATACCATGAATATGTGCTATCTTTTTAAATTTTACCATTAAGGGCACTATTCAAAACTTTCTTTAATAGGACATGCATTATGACATTTATTAAAATGCATTTAATATCATTATGGCAAGTCAGCTTTGTAAAAGTAGTTATGTTATTTATAGTTACCTCCTTCATCTTTTAAATCAGACTTGGAATAATAATGTGACTTTTGATTAGAAGCTGTAATGATTATATATTAATACATTACATTAACTTAAGCAAAACTTCCTTACACTAAAAATAAGAATTGTGATATTTGACAAGTTTTCCCATTAAACATCTATGTATCTGTGAAAAATGGGACTAATCTTGTTTCAGTTCAGTTCAGTCGCTCAGTCATGTCTGACTCTTTGTGACCCCATGGACTGCAGCACGTCAGGCTTCGCTGTCCATCACCAATTCCCGGACCTTGCTCAAATTCATGTCCACTGAGTTGGTGATGCCATCCAACCATCTTATCCTCGGTTGCCCCTCTTCTCCTTGTGCCTTCAATCTTTCCCAGCATCAGGGTCTTTTCCAATGAGTCAGTTCTTTGCATCAGGTGGCCAAAGTATTGCAATTTCTGTTTCAGCATCAGTCCTTCCAATGAATATTCAGGACTGATTTCCTTTAGGACTGACTGGTTTGATCTTGTTGCAGTTGGAGGGACTCAAGAGTCTTCTCCAACACCACAGTTCAAAAGCATCCATTCTTTGGTGCTCAGCTTTCTTTATGGTCCAATTCTCACATCCATACATGACTACTGGAAAAACCATAGCTTTGACTTGATGGACTTTGTCAGCAAAGTAATGTCTCTGCATTTTAACATGCTATCTAGGTTGGTCATAGCTTTTCTTCCAAGGAGCAAGTGTTTTTTAATTTCAATGCTGAAGCCACCATCTGCAGTGATTTTGGAGCTTTGAGGTCTTGGTTTATTTTTTCTTTCTTATTGGTTTTAGTAACTGTTAAACTCATGATAAGGGCAGGTAAAACATAATAGGATCCTGGGGGTTACAGTCTATAGGGTTACACAGAGTCAGACACGACTGAAGTGTCAATGCGCATGCATGTAGTTATTTGCAGATAAAAGGTGATCTGCTGCTGCTGCTGCTAAGCTGCTTCAGTCGTGTCCAACTCTGTGTGACCCCATAGATGGCAGCCCATTAGGCCATGCCATCCCTGGGATTCTCCAGACAAAAACACTGGAGTGGGTTGCCATTTCCTTCTCCAGTGCATGAAAATGAAAAGTGAAAGTGAAGTCGCTCAGTCATGTCCTACTCTTAGCCACCCCATGTACTGCAGCCTACTAGGCTTCTCCGTCCATGGGATTTCCCAAGCAAGGGTAATGGAGGGGGTGCCATTGCCTTCTCCAAAAGATGATTACCCACCCCAAATTTGGTTTATTCACTGAAACTAATGATGTCATACATGCACATCAAGTAGGTGTGATGATTTATTACTAACATAAAGAGTCTTTCTGTGATGCCGGGGTAACTCCCACATGGTTTGAAAAACAGACTGAGAGGGCAGGGAAGAAAACTACTTTGTTTCTGGTTATTGGAAGCTGGGGCAGGGGTAGCATTCCCATGTTCAAAGGCTAAAGGAAGAGATGCCTCGGATTTCTTATCTACTTGCCCAAATGTAGAGTGGGAAGGGAAGAGGAAAGTGTAAAGCTTAACAGCTGTCAGGACCCATCTTTTAAAAACTGAGCCACGCTCTTTAATACAAGGACAAACTTGTCTTTCATATATCATATAGATGCTTTTCTAGACATAATGTGGAGAGCCCTCAGAGTCAAAGCCCTTGACTTCAGAACACAAGTAAAAATTATCTTTGTACTGAAGCATCTCACTTGTTTGAGCACCTGAGTTACTGAAGAAACCTCTTCCACTCTACAGTGGGCTATGTAGTGATACTCACCCTATTTGATACATGGACTCTTTTGATCATCAGAGAGACTTTTGAACTTGGAAAGTATTTGTTCCACTATACAGATCATTGAGTTCAGTTCAGTATCTCAGTCATGTCTGATTTTTTGCAACCCCCATGGACCACAGCATACCAGGCCTCCCTGTCCATCACCAACTCCCAGGTTTATCCAAACTCATGTCCATTGGGTCAGTAATCCCAATCCCATTCAACCATAGCACACTCTGTCTTCCCCTTCTCCTCCTGCCCTTAATGTTTCTCATCATTAG
Organism: Neotragus moschatus; assembly: GCA_006410615.1. Taxonomy (NCBI): domain Eukaryota; kingdom Metazoa; phylum Chordata; class Mammalia; order Artiodactyla; family Bovidae; genus Neotragus; species Neotragus moschatus. The sequence goes on from SJYA01002533.1 coordinate 87,544, forward strand.
GGTCTCTTCAAATGAGTAGCTCTTTGAATCAGGTGGCCAAACTATTGAAGTTTCAGCTTCAACATCAGTCCTTCCAATGAACACCCAGGACTTATCTCCTTTAGGATGGACTGGTTGGAACTTCTTGAAGTCCAAAGGACTCTCAAGAGTCTTCTCCAACACAACAGTTCTAAAGCATCAATTCTTTGGCGCTCAGCTTTCTTTATAGTCCAACTCTCACATCCATACATGACTACTGGGAAAACCATAGCCTTGACTAGATGGACCTTTGCTGGCAAAGTAATATCTCTTCTTTTTAATATGCTGTCTAGGTTGGTCATAACTTTTCTTCCATGAAATATGAGTCTTTTAATTTCATGGCTGCAGTCACCATCTGCAGTGATTTTGGAGCCCAGAAAAATAAAGTCAACCACTGTTTCCCCATTTCTTTACCATGAAGTGATGGGACTGGATGCCATGATCTTAGTTTTCTGAATGTTGAGCTTTAAGCAACTTTTTCACTCTCTTCTTTCACTTTCATCAAGTGGCTCTTTAGTTCTTCTTCACTTTCTGCCATAAGGGTGGTGTCATCTGCATATCTGAGGTTATTGATATTTTTCCCGGCAATCTTGATTTCAGCTTATGCTTCATCCAGCCCACAGTTTCTTATGATATACTTTGCATATAAGTTAAATAAGCAGGGAGAAGGCAATGGCACCCCACTCTAGTACTCTTGCCTAGAGAATCCCATGGATGGAGGAGCCTGGTAGGCTTCAGTCTATGGGGTCTCTGTGGGTTGGACACAACTGAGTGACTTCACTTTCAATTTTCACTTTCATGCATTGAAGAAGGACATGGCAACCCACTCTAGTGTTCTTGCCTGGAGAATCCCAGGGACGTGGGAGCCTGGTGGGCTGCCATCTATGGGGTCACACAGAGTCGGACACAACTGATGTGACTTAGCAGCAGCAGCAGTAGAGAAGCAGGGTAACAACATATAGCCTTGACATACTCNGCATTGAAGAAGGACATGGCAACCCACTCTAGTGTTCTTGCCTGGAGAATCCCAGGGACGTGGGAGCCTGGTGGGCTGCCATCTATGGGGTCACACAGAGTCGGACACAACTGATGTGACTTAGCAGCAGCAGCAGTAAAGAAGCAGGGTAACAACATATAGCCTTGACATACTCCTTTCATGATTTGCAACCAGTCTGTTGTTCCATGTCCAGTTCTAACTGTTGCTTCCTGACCTGCATACAGATTTCTCTGGAGGCAGGTCAGGTGGTTTTGTCCCATCTCTTTCAGAATTTTCCACAGTTTGTTGTGATTCACACAGTCAAAGACTTTGGAATAGTCAATAAAGCAGAAATAGATGTTTTTTCTGGAACTCTCTTGCTTTTTTGATGATGCAGTGGATGTCGGCAATTTGATCTCTGGTTCCTCTGCCTTTTCTAAAACCAGCTTGAACATCTGGTAGTTCATGGTGCACGTATTGTTGAAGCCTGGCTTAGAGAATTTTGAGCTTTACATTACTAGCATGTGAGATGAGCGCAATTGTGCGGTAGTTTGGGCATTCTTTGGCATTGCCTTTCTTTGGGGTTGGAATGAAAACTGACCTTTTCCAGTCCTGTGGCCACTGCTGAGTTTTCCAAATTTGCTGGCATATTGAATGCAGCACTTTCACAGAATCATATTTTAGGATTTGAAATAGGTCAGCAGGAATTCCATCACCTCCATGAGCTTTGTTCATAGTGATGCTTCCTAAGATTCACTTGATTTCACATTCCAGGATGTCTGGCTCTAGGTGAGTGATCACACCATCGTGATTATCTTGGTCATGAAGATCTTTTTTGTATAGTTCTGCTGTGTATTCTTGCCACCTCTTCTTAATATCTTCTGCTTCTGTTAAGTCCATACCATTTCTGTCCTTTATTGAGCCCATCTTTGCATGAAATGTTCCCTTGGTATCTCTAATTTTCTGGAAGAAATCTCTCATCTTTCCCAGTCTATTATTTTCCTCTATTTCTTTGCACTGATCACTGAGGAAGGCTTCCTTGTCTCTCCTTGCTATTCTTTGGAACTCTACATTCAAATGGGTATATCTTTCCTTCTCTCCTTTTCTTTTCACTTCTCTCCTTTTCACAGCTATTTGTAAGGCCTCCTCAGACAGCCATTTTGCCTATTGTATTTTTTTTTTTCTGGGTATGGTATTGATCCCTTTCTCCTGTATAGTGTCACAAACCTCTGTCCCTAGTTCATCAGGCACTCTGTCTATCAGATCTAGTCCCTTAAATCTATTTTCAGTTCCACTGTATAATCATAAGGGATTTGATTTAGATCTGGCAAACACAAATTAAAAATATTACTAGTAATTGCTAATTTGAAAGTTGAATATATTTCAGGTTGTATTTGTGGGAAGTATTAGCAATTATCTCATTTCTTCCAAAAGCTTTACCTAAATCATTGCCACATATATCTGTGATAGTTTCCCCAATGTGTCATGGAATTTACCTCTCTATTTCTTCTGCTCAAAATGGTTCACTTGCCTTTTCTGTGAGCATAATGATAAATTAACCTTCAAACTCTAGCTCAGGTATAACTGAAAGAGCTGGTTGCCTCCTCCCCTGACTCTGAACAGTAACTGTGTCAGAGCTTCTGCCACGTGTGCTGGCCTTGGACCACATCACAGGCAGTGAGTAACTCTGCTTTGTCTTTGTAATTCCACCATTCAGAATGTCACTTGGGCTCAGTGGAAAGTAAACAATTTTTTTTTCCCCTAAATCAGTCATTCCCAAGGCTGCTGTGTGTATCTATGCAGGTTTCATGCACTGCATAGTTCTAGGGACCACAATTCAGGAAGACTGAATAGGATGCCCTGCATCTATATTAAGTAGCAAAAGAGCATTTATTGTCCATGATGAAACCTGACAATATATTCAATTTATCACCATTGGATACTTTTAATCAGAAACTATAAGAAGCAAGAATGGAGTGACTAAGTATATGATACTTTTGAACACTTTTGTCAAACTCACCATCTTCAAAGTTTAGGATTTGATGTCAGGAAATAGTCTACGAAATGTTAATTAATGTGCCCAAGTTAGCAAAATCTAAAGTGGAAGAGAAGAGAGGAGATGTGTGCTTAGGCATGTCTATTTCTGACTCTTTGTGACCCCACGGACAGCAGCCCACCAGGCTCCTCTGTCCAAGGAATTTTTCAGGCAAGAATACTGGAGCGGGTTGCTATTTCCTACTTAGGGATCTTCCCGACTAGGGATTGAACCTGTGTCTTTTGGGTCTCCAGCATTGACAAAAAGATTTGTTACCACTGTGCCACATTGGAAGTGGGGAGAGATGTGTCTTAAAGTCATACTTGCTGAGGCTGTATGATTTATATTGATTTTGGTCCTAGGAATTTACATACGAATGACAACTTGCAGTTTTCTAGAAACAGCTCAGTACTTTTTTGAAAGATCACAATGCATATGTTGACTAGTGATTTGCCAAGAGTGGAGGTGGACATAATCTAGAGGGATTAATCAGGCATAGAACTTGCCCCTTAAATAATTTCCATAGACTAAAAAGCATAATTATGTAAATCACTCTAGAGAGCTCTACTTGACTTTCCTGACAAGAACTAACCAGCAGTAATGAGTGGAAAGAAAGAAATTTTAAAACAGGATCATTTTCTCATGTTAACTACAAATTGGCACTTGCCAAGAGCATTTGCCAACAACTGAAGAACAACAACAAAGGCATTTGCCATTTGCCTCTGTAGAGACTGAACCCTGTGCTGCTACAGCTGCAGAACTTCAATAGCCTCTAAGGGGAATTCAGGGTGGAAAATGATCCTAATCCTTGCATCTCTTCATATATAGAAAGTCAGTAAATTCCTTCATGGTGATATAAGTTCCTAGCAGAAAACCTTTTGTAAAATAAGCACTTGATTGCATCGAGCTCCTCCTTCACCAAAATTTAGATATTGGCCTTCCTTCACTGCCTCTTTCCAGCAGTCTCTTAGAACTATCTGAGGTGTTGTCTCCTGGACTGCAGTGCTCATTTTGCTCCAAATGAAAGTTAATTCTCAACTCTCAATTCTCACATTGTGCAGCTTTTTGGTTAACACTGGCTCATCTGGTAAAAAATCCACTTGCAATATGGGAGACCTGGATTCCATTCCTGGTTTGGGAAGATACCCTGGAGAAACGAAAGGCCACCCACTACAGTATTCTGGCTTGGAGAATTCCATGGACTGTATACTCCATGGGGTCACAAACAGTCGGACACAACCGAGCTACTTTCACTTTCATTTTTTCATATCAATCTACAGTTGACTATGATGCTGCTTAAATTTGGCTGCTTAGCTGAAATTTAGGGGCCATGACATGTTGACTCAAATTCTGTGAGTGGGCTTATGTATCAATTCACTAGGAAGTAAGCTAAAAAAAGAGCTGCTTCTGTATGGCCTAGCTTTTTATCTTTTACAACTTGAAACATTTCTCAAAGATGATAGTTAACAAACTTCTTCAACTAGTAAAGAAAAAAAGTGTATAGAAATACAGATGATGATGAACTTGGAAAACATTGCCTGATGCAGACAGACAGACAAAATAAAACTACTGTTAAACTAATAAATATGATTTAAAATGCTAAAATAGGTGATTCAGAAAACTTTCCACTTGCCTTTGTTTTACATAACAGGTGGTGCTTTGTTTGGTTTGATTGTATTTTAATTGAGAGAATGTGTTCTGCTTTATCAATAGCTATTGTTATTACCATTACTTAAGAGATAATATTTGACAAGAAATTAGGAGGCAGATTGCAAAATATTCCTTATAGAATGTTGAAAATGAAAAATAGCCAGAAAGTAATTTAATCTCAGCTACATTTAAATATTGTTCCTTTTGGTGATTTTGAAAAACATATCAATTGTTTTTGCATTTTGAATAAGCACTATATATGACACTTTGTTACAGAAGAAGATGCAATTATATAGAAACTGTTTTATATAAATGTAAAAAATACTCTCTTTATCAAAAAATGATCAGAAAAATGATCAGAAAAATGATCTTTAATGACAATAAGTATAGTTTAATTATCAACAAAAATAACAACAATAAATTTATGTGCCCTTATTTAGAGTACATAAAGTGTCAGGTTATTTCTCATTTTTGCAACTGACTTTGGTCTATGAATCTCTAAGCCCAATGATACATGCTCATCATTTTGCTCTGCCTGTAGCATGGTAGAATATATTAGTGCTCATTCATCTTCATAACCCTCTCTGTGGTACCAGTCCACATAAGAGTGTTATACAATGTTTTCCTGTTGAATCTTACACACAGCTATAACATAATTCACCCAGTTGAATGAAAGTGGGAATGACATATGCTATTTATAGATTGAGGATTAAGAAATAGTGAGTGGTTTACCACATTTTCTTTTCCTTTTTTTCTGAAATTATGGAAGTCTGTTTTGAGAGGGAGCTCCATTTGCTACTGCAAATGGGCATATAGGATGAATGATGATTACATGTTTTTTATAAATTGTTGGGATTCTTTGTGATTGTTTTATTAGCATAATATAACTTTTTTCTGGGGAAATTTTACAGACTGTTTTTTATTATTGTTAATCTTTTTTGATGTTGTTGTGTTCATGTGTGATATATGAAAAGACTTTCATCAGCTTCCTTCTTTACTAAGTTAGTTGCAAGTGAATTTTTTTTTAGTCATGGTGCTTCATTTTGTTTACTTTATTCAAATTCTATCTTGTGATTTGGTCACTTTCCTAAATAAAAGAGTTTATGAAAATTTTGCCCTATTCTAAATTTTCCTCCTCCACTTTACTTAGTTTTGATGTATGCTTTGTGTCTGTGTTTGTGTGTTTGGAGGGAGAGGGGGAATTTGGTTTGATCTCCACCTTAGCTCTTTGATCTTTCCTTACAAACACCTATTTACTACATGTCCTTCTTGAGACGTCTTGTTTGCCCAGACTTCAGACTTTCCATCTTCACTACAGTTCTTTTTGGTCATGTAAAGAATTTTTTCCATATCCTTTTATTTCTTGAGGATCAACTAACATAGCACAGGTCCATTATTCTGCATCTTTACCAGGCTTATCCATGATACTTAACAGATCCATATACAAACTTGTGCTGAGCAGCACATTTTTCACACATGCTCTTTTTTTAACAATAGAATCCGGTCACTGTGAAGGGTAGGAGCTCCATGCTCTTTCTATCTATTGTTCTATCATAATCATTCAACCTTACCAAGGACAAGTCAGTGAATTTATTTTTAAATGTTAAAAGTAGGATGGTATATATCACTTGCCCTCTGATATTTTGTGAAGCCCTAGTAACATTTTGTTCTCACATTTTAGATTATGTAAGAAATGAATAGATCTGGGATCAAGGGAGATTTTAAACTAGCTTACAACTTTTTTCAATGCTTGTAAAAGTATGCAACAAAACCCAAGATTCTGTCATTTTAAAATAGAACACCTAGCAAGCTTTGATAGATGCATTTCAGGTGTGCCATGTCATTCTGAAGTGAAACATCAACTTTATGTTGACTTAATGTTGCTCCTAATCACTAATAATCCTTGGATGACATAGCACATCAGTGTAACACAAACTGTACTAAAGCATGTACTTATATCTAGTCCTAAAAATGAAATAAAAGTGCTAAGCTTGACCCTGGGTAAGTCTCTTAAGCATGAGTTGTCAAGGAAATTTTTCTTTAATTGTTTTAAAAGACTCACAGCAGGCTTATTTTTCTATCTGTTGTATTTTGATAGTGATTATAAAATGCTTAATAAGTTAAGTTTTGAGTTTATAAAATAAAACAAAATAAAACTTTATTTTTAATGCAATGATAAACATAATGCATAGAGTACTCATTAAAAAGACAGAGTTTTGTTTGCATGTAACTCTACTTATCTTTAAAATGACTTCCCAAGTGGTACAGTGGTAAAGAACCCACCATCCAATGCAGGAGACCTGAGTTCAATCCTTGGGTCAGGAAGATCCCCTGGGGAAAGAAATAGCAACCCCCTCCAATATTCTTGCTTGGGAGATCCCACAGACAGAGGAGCCTGGCAGGCTACAGTTCATGGGGTCTCAAAGAATCAGATATGACTGAGCAACTGAGTAGGCATGCACCTTTAAAATATTCCACAAATATATTCATATGCGTTTGTTGAAGATCAGATTATTATTTTTCTCCTAATTTAATTATAACAGACATGTTTCCCTTCCTATAATTGATAACTCACACTCAACTGTAATGTTTAAAAGTGAAAGAGCTTAGACAGTCATTTCAGACTCAATTATAATTCTCTCAAGTAAAATTTAAAATATTTCAGATAAAAGAAACAGGAAGGCAAGGTTAACACTAATAGAGAAGAGAGACTACACTCAGTGAAGTCTTAATGAAAGAAAAAATGGCATATGAATTTAGAAGAAATTATATCTATAAGAGATGGGAAAAATACACATAGGTACATGCATTAGTCTGGCAAGAATTCAAGATATGCCACCTCAAACCTTGCTGCTTTAGTTTACTGATGATTTTTAGCTGAAGATATTTGAAAAAAAAAAAAAAAAACAGCAAATACAAGGAAAACCTTTCTCTCAATTCCTCTTATTGGTTCAAAGACAAATTCTCTATTGGAAGCAAAATGTTCACAAATACCCTTTCTGGGAGTTTCATCAACAGGAAAGATTGACTCATCACAGAAGAGAGGGCTAGAAGTTGAACACAGATCCAGACAAACTTTGTCACAATCTATTATATCTCCCATCTTCTAAAGGCCCATTTGTCTTTCCTAAAACTGATATACTGTCTCTTGAGTTGCCCCCATTTCCCCTCCTGCTCCCTTGCATGCCGCGTTGCTTCAGTTGTGTCCGACTCTGTACAACCCTATACTCTGTAACTCATTACGTTCCTCTGTCAATGGGATTCCCCAGGCAAGAATGCTGGGGAGGGTTGCCATGCCCTCCTCCAGGGAAAGTGCCCAAACCCAAGGATCAAATCCGTGCCTCTTATATCTCCTGCACTGGCAGGATGGTTCTTTACCACTAGCGCACCCACTCCTTTAATAAGATGGAATATAGGCTCTTCCATGTCTCTGCTTTTTTCAGTTAGTCACCTTCTGCAATTCCCTCATGCGTGTGGTACTAAAAATTAATAAACTATGTATCTTTTGTCCTATTAGTCTGCCTCTCATTAATTTATTTCAACAACTATTGAACCTATGAGGGTAGAAGGGAAGTCTTTCCTCTCTTATTTATACTGGGGTTACAATAAGAAAATAACACAGATTGGCAGCATAAATGACAGAAATTTTCTCAATGAAAGTATTTAAGATTTGTAAACATTTTGTAAAAAGTGAAAAGGTAATTCTAAAATTTAGTTTAAAATGCAGTCTACAATAGTCAATATATTCTTGAGGAAGAATAAAACTGGAGGACATACACCCCAGATTTAATGAATTACTGAAAAATCTAGCTATTAACATTATGAAGTAGTGGCATAATAATAGACAAACAATATCAATAGTACCAAAATTTACTTTTTAAGTTAATATTTCAGAAGACAAGACTAGTGTCCACGGGATCAGTGTTCTTTTGGGGTGTTCTGTACAGACCCGTCCAGTAATAAACATGTGTGGTTTCTTTGAGTTGCCAACAGTCTTGCATCAAAACTTTTGCAGTTCTTTCATTTTGAAGTTGGGTTTGACGGAATTTCCCCCGCCTCCCCACCCCCCGGCAAGTTTGTTGGAAGGCATGCTATTCTTCCTGCTGTCTCTCCCCTTCCAGAAATATGAAAGCAAATGTTTGGAAGAACTGCTGTTTAAAAGATGAACTGTGTCCGCCGTGAAAGTATGTGGATGTCTGTTGGTGTCCTGAGTGCCACATGCCACGCACAGAGGGAGGATGGCCCTGTGCCCGAGATGCTGTGCTTGTGATGCTGACCTGCTCCATGCTCCTGTTGAAATCAACGCCTGGCCCTCCCCACCACTGTCCAGCCTTACTGTTGTCCTCACAAATCAGTGAATAAAGTGTGTGCTTTATTCATGTTAAAAAATATATATATTTGACTGGGGTATAATTACTTTACAATGCTGTGTTGGTTTCTGCTGTAGAATAACATGGTTCAGCCATAAGTATACATGTATCCCTTCCATCTTGAGCCTCCCTTCTTTCTAGGTTGTCACAGAGCACCAGGTTGAACTCTGTGTTATACAACAGCTTCCCTCTAGCTTCCTATTTTGCACATGATAGTGTATATATTTCAATACTTCTCTCTCAGTTTGTCCCACCCTCTCCTTCCCCTGTATGCGCACAAGTCTGCTCTCTCTGTCTGCTTCTCACAAATAGGTTCATCAGTATCATTTTTATAGATTCTATAAATATATGTTAATATACAATATTTGTCTTTCTCTTTCTGACTTCACTCTGTATAACAAGCTCTCCATACATTTGGGCACTTGCTTTTTATAAAAATTTAAACAGGGAAAATTATGTTAAAGCATTAAATTAATAAAAAAAGTCAAGTCATATAATTTTATCTCTATAATTGTAAATAAATAAATAAAACTTGACAACTATTTTATACCATTCAATGAAACTGACAAAACTTAGTTCACAGGGATAAGTGTGAAAAAAATCTAAAGTATCTATGAGAAAACACAGAGGGATATCTATATGACATTGCAGTAGCTAAGGGCTTCTCAGGTGACTCAGTGGTAAAGAATGGTCACCTATACATTCAGGAGACATAGGAGACATGGATTTAATTCTTGCATTGGGAAAATACCATGGAGAAGGAAATGGCAACCCACTCCAATATTCTTGCCTGGAGAATCCCATGGAGAGTGAAGCCTCATGGGCTAGAGTTCATAAAGTCACAGAGAGTCAGACACAACTGAGCAACTGAACATGCACACATGCAGTAGATAAAGATCTCTAATACAGGAATCAAAAACATTGAAGAACTAGTCATAAAACAAACAAAAAAATTAAAAATTGGCTTTATAATAGATTTTTTCCTCTATCAAAAACCTCATGAATAAAGTGAAAACACCAAAGAAATAGTGGAAGAAATTATACACTTGCTATGTGTTTATTTTGTAGGACTCATATTTACATCATATGAACAATCTGGAATGCAGGAGATCTCAACTTGATTCCTGGATCAGGTAGATCCCCTGGAGAAAGGATAGGCTACCCACTCCAGTATTCTTGGGCTTCCCTTGTGGCTCAGCTGGTAAATAATCAGTCTGCAGAGAGGGAAACCTGGGTTCAATTCCTGGATTGGGAAGATCCCCTGGAAAAGGGAAAGGCTACCCACTCCAGTACTCTGGCCTGGAGAATTCCATGGACTGTATAGTCTATGGGGTCACAAAGAGTTGGACATAACTAAGTGACTCTCACTTCACAGGATAATCTAATCTAACTGATGAGGAGAGAATTTTCAAAATAGCAGCTAACTCTAGGGGCTAGTTTTGACTGAAAAGGGGCAACAAACTGCCCTTATGGGATGCTGAAAGAGTTCTTTATTTTCTGGATGGTTGTTACATAGGAGAAGACACTTGTAAACATCATGCTGTATTTGTAGATTTAATTCATTTCATTCAATTTACTATATGTATTTTGGCCCTTAATTTTAATAAAGCAAGTAAATACTTAAAAATGTGGAAAATGTATCTCATTCAACTACTCCTATAAACAAATTCATTTTTTCCTCTGAGAAATGGAATATTCAAAAAGAAGAAATATTTTATTATCAAAATAGTATATCCTTATTCTTGTCCCTAACCATTCACATTGGCTTCCCAGGTGGCTCAGTGGTAAAGAATACACTTGTCAACGCAGGAAATGTGGGTTTAACCCCTAGGTTAGGAAGATCTCCTGGAGAATGAAATGGTAACCTGCTCCAGTATTTTTACCTAAGAAATTCCATGGGCAGAGGGCATAATGGGCTATAGTCAATGGAGTCACAAGAGTCCAAAAGTCAGACAGGACTTACTGACTAAAAATAACAACAAGCATTGACATAAAATAGGTTCAGCTTGTTCCTAAAAATCAATTTGAAGATAAATTATATAATAGAAATAGTATCAAGTGTAGTCTCCTAGAGAACTTGCTATATAAATGCTTAAAGAGGAGACATGTATATAAAAAAAAAAAAAACCAAGAAAATAATCACATATTTCCACAATGAGATTTGAACACTAAAGAATACCCAAATGATCTAGAACTTTACATAGTTATGCCATTTTCAAAGTTATGTTCAAAGAGAAATACACTGTTAAAGCAAGTCAAGTTCACAAAAAACAGCCTGTCTCTTCAGACATGGCATTTATTTTCACATGTCTGTTTCACCTTTTGAAAAGTATCAGTCATTAACAGAGTCTTCTCAGAGAGCTTTTTTCTATTGTGAGGTTCCTTACTTGATAAAAAACAATATTAAAATTACAAACAGGCAAACTTTGATGTGGAAATTTAAAAAGCACATGGTAGACTTGGTTGCAAAATTTGCCATCTAATTAGTCATTAAGGATGCTTTGGCTCATACTTCCTCACTAATGGATCTGTCTTTTTACAAAGTGTCAGTCTTTATGGAAGGAACTCTTTCACATAATGAGAACCTGCCAGTACATCCTTTTAGAAACTCATAATCAACACGTGTATTGTTTCCTACATTTCGTTTTTTTCCTTCTTTATGTAATATCAAATAAACTCAAAGGATAATTATTATAATTTTTAAAAAGGGGAAATTAAAGGTCACAGGGGTCAAAAGTCATGTTCAGGATTACAGTGAATAGGAAGCAATAACAAGGCTTGAAATTGACTAGTTTGTGTTTCTAAAAGCTAAGCTTTGTGGGAATAAGATGATAGATACTGTAGCTAAATTTTCTCAAAATCATTATGGAATTTTAAAAGATCATTTTATAGATCAGTTTTCCTACATAAGCCTGTGAATTGGTTCTTACCATGCTGAGGAAAAGAATTGATTTAGGGTCAAAAGTCACAGATTGGATGTGGCACACATTTTTTTTTTTTAATTTGAATTCTTCAGTTACAGTCTCACTTATTGTGATCATCTACCATGAACGATATTAAATTTGTTCTTAAAACACTAATGATAACCCCTGAAATTCTGTTATAATTTAAGCTAGTGTTTTAATATTCATAGAAGGAATAAATGATACTTTATATATAGTAGGAGAAGAAAGGCATCTTCATTGTGAAGGATCTTACATACTGTTTCAAACTACATTATCAAGAGAAAGGACTATAAATCATATAGACGGAGGCTAATGAAATTTACTAATCTAATTTTTTTTGGAGTATTTGACTTAATCACATTGAGAGGGATTCTGAAATTAAAAAAAAAAAATTAATACCAAATACACCAATTAACCAAAAAATTCATAATGTAATGATGACAAACACTGAATGTAAAAAGAAGAAATACAGTGTTATTTCAAATGGGGTGATAGAGATGTTACAGGCTTCTCTGGTAGCTCAAATGGTAAAGAATCTCTTAGCAATGCAGGAGACCTGAATTCAATCCCTGGGTCGGGAAGATCCTGAGGAGTAGGAAATGGCAACCCACTTCAGTATTCTTGCCTGGAGAATTCCATGGACAGAGTAGTCTGGTGGGCTAACAAAGAGCCAGACACGACTGAGCAACTAACACTTAACTTATAGTGTTATGCTCCGAGCTTGAATCTCCGAACTGACTGAGAGAACAAATCTACCACCACGGCAATGCAAAAGCAAGAAGGGAGTTTATTGCTAACTCGAGTTAGAACATTCTTCCATCTCCAACGTAGTGGAGAAGGCAAGAGGGTCCCGAATCTAGAATTACAGGAATATTTATAGGTTTTAGACAAAGACAGAGATTTGGCATAAGCTGATTGGTTATACAATATGCGTGCGTGGGTTTAGAATTTTGTATCTCTTACAGATTGCTCTGTACCAAGAGTGGGTGGAGTTATTTTCTGATAAGGTCTCCATTATGACATCCCGGATAGCCTTGAGCCCATGGAGTCCAAATGACTCAGGAATTTTTCCTGGCCTAGTAGCTTTAAACAAGCCAGTCATGGCGGCTGTGAGGCTTTACAATAGAGACGTTAAAAAAAAAAATCAAATGAAAATATTAATGACTTTTACTGTTCCATAATAGTGAAATTGTGCTGAGTACTTAAGTATCAACTTTAACAAAGTCTTCTTTTGACCAAATTAAAGTTTCTTAAAGATATTGATAGTGGCGAAATACTAAAATAATAATAGTAATATTAATGATTTTGACGTGATTTCAATATCAAATAAAACACATTATTCATTTAAAATTATGATCAACTACTAATATATGTCTTATTTTTCATGTTTTTATATCTTATTACTAGAACATGAAGTAAACATTAAATATTTATTGCAAGGAAAAATAAGGCAATGGCACCCCACTCCAGTACTCTTTTCTGGAAAATCCCATGGACAGAGGAGCCTGGTAGGCTGTAGTCCATGGGGTCGCGAAGAGTCGGACACTTACTGAGCGACTTCACTTTCACTTTTCACTTTCATGCATTGGAGAAGGAAATGGCAACCCACTCCAGTGTTCTTGCCTTGAGAATCCCAGGGATGGCAGAGCCTGGTGGGCTGCCATCTATGAGGTGGCACAGAGTCGGACATGACAGAAGCGATTTAGCAGCAGTAGCAGCGGCACTAATATATGTCTTATTTTTCATGTTTTTATTTCTTATTACCTGAACATAAAGTAAACACTAATTATTTATTGCAAGACAAAAATTGATATTTTCCACTGAAGAAAAAAAATCTGAGACATGGAANGGGCTGCCATCTATGAGGTGGCACAGAGTCGGACATGACAGAAGCGATTTAGCAGCAGTAGCAGCGGCACTAATATATGTCTTATTTTTCATGTTTTTATTTCTTATTACCTGAACATAAAGTAAACACTAATTATTTATTGCAAGACAAAAATTGATATTTTCCACTGAAGAAAAAAAATCTGAGACATGGAAATTTAAAACACTGTGTACTATTAGAACTTTTTTTTAAGACATTCAGTTCAGTTTAGTCGCTCGGTCATGTATGAGTCTTTGCAACTCCATGAACTGCAGCACACCAGGTCTCCCTGTCCATCACCAACTCCCGGAGGTCACCCAAACCCATTTCCATTGAGTCGGTGATGCCATCCAACCATCTCATCCTCTGTCATCCCCTTCTCCTCCTGTCCTCAATCTTTCCCAGCCTCAGGATCTTTTCAAATGAGTCAGCTTTTCGCATCAGGTGGCCAAAGTATTGGAGTTTCAGCTTCAACATCAGTCCNGAGGACAAGGGGACAACCAAGGATGAGATGGCTGGATGGCATCACTGACTGGATGGCCGTGAGTTTGAGTGAACTCTGGGATTTGGTGATGGACAGGGAGGCCTGGCATGCTGCAATTCATGAGGTCGCAAAGAATCGGACACGACTGAGCGACTGAACTGAACTGAACTGAAGACGTGTATGTATATATGTGTGTATATACATACACATATCATTTCAAATGTATACATATATATCATTTGAAATGACTACAGTAACAGTATGAATTCGAATGGAGTCATTCTGATTTGTGAATATTTAATGGTATCCATGCATGTGCAGTAGCACTTGTAAAAGTTCTGGAAAAGGACTGTCTTGGTTATTGCTAGTTGGTATCCTATGAAAACATCTTTAGAATGAAGAGAAACAAATATTAAGAAGCGAAAAGTTCATTTATATTTCAGCTATTATCAATTTCATTTCCCAAGACATCTTAATAACAACATTCATCACCATAATAACAACTTCATTAAATATATGCCCTTGAGTTTTCTATGTTGCAACATATAATAATGATAACTAAGGGGCCTTGTTCTCTAAGAAGTAACAGAAACAAAAGCATGGAAAACATGGCAGAAAATCATCAGGTAGAACTGATGATATTTGATTTCTTCATATACAATTGAAGTTTAAAAGCTTTTCTGCTTGTTACCATATTTAAGTTGTATTTCTATCTATTTCCTATCCTTTAACATTTGTAAAAGAAGACTATGAAAAGATCAGGGAGACTGAAATATGTAGGGGCCACTGAATGGTCTCTTGATAGGAGGAAACCTGTAGGGAGGAGCTCTTTGGCCTCCTATTGACTGAATGCCATGGCTGATGAAGTTCATGGCTAAAACAGGAAGGAAAACCAGGACCTTTGGGGCTGGTCAGGATGCTTCTTACTGTGAAGTAAAATCTGCACTGACCTCTAAATGCATACCTTGGAGGCGTGGGTTCTGTATCCCTACCTCTCATCCAGGTGCCCCAATGTAGAGCACAACCTTCACACTGACAGGGAACATCCCTGCCGAGAAGACGAGGGCAAAATGAGTCACAGGGGAAAAGCAGTTTAGACAGAAAGAACAGTCAGCAGTCAGTGCCAAATATCTGATGCAGGAACCCACTTGGGGTGTCTTAAGAGGACATCAAAGTTAAGTACAGAGGAGATAGTGAAGGACTGAGGAATGAAATTATAAAGGGACCAGATTATAGTAGGCCTTATTAAACATTTTAAATGCCTGAGCTTTTACACTCAGAGAAATGTGGAACCATTGGCAGATTTTATGAGGAGAAGTGATATGCTTTTTTAAGCAGCGGACTTTAAGAGGATCATTCTGGCTGCTGTGTTAAGACCAGACAGTAGGGCAGCAAGAGTGAAATCCGGATGAGGGGAACCTGGGGGAGGCTACCATAGTCATCTGGCAGAGCAATAACAGTGACTGAATGGTAATTGTGTTGGAAGTTTGTTTGTGACATAAATTGTGGTGATGGTTTCACAAGTCTACATTTACTTATCCCAATTCATTATGTTGTATACATTAAATATGCACAACTTTTGTATATCAGTTATACTAAGTGGATTACTGTGATATTGAATGGTTTGCCTTGGATACGAACAGAGATCATTCTGTTGCTTTTGAGATTGTGTCCAAGTACTGCATTTTTTTTTTTTTTTTTTGCATTTCTGACTCTTTTGTTGTTTTAGTTTGCTGATTCCTAGAATGTCGACGTTCATTCTTGCCATCTCCTGTTTGATCACTTCCAATTTGCCTTGGTTCATGGACCTGACATTCCAGGTTCCTATGCAATATTGCTCTTTACAGCATCAGACCTTGCTTCTATCACCAGTCATGTTCTCAACTGGGTATTGTTTTTGCTTTGGCTCCATCCCTTCATTCTTTCTGGAGTTATTTCTCCACTGATCTCCAGTAGCATATTGGGCACCTACTGACCCAGGGAGTTCCTCTTTCAGTGTCCTATCTTTTTGCTTTTTCATACTGTTCATGGGGTTCTCAAGGTAAGAATACTGATGTGGTTTGCCATTCCCTTCTCCAGTGGACCACATTCTGTCAGGCCTCTCCACCATGACCTGCCCGTCCTGGGTGGCCCGACGTGACATAGCTTAGTTTCATTGAGTTAGACAAGGCTGTTTCAAATCCTGAAAGATGATGCTGTGAAAGTGCTGCACTCAATATGCCAGCAAATTTGGAAAACTCAGCAGTGGCCACAGGACTGGAAAAGATCCGTTTTCATTCCAGTCCCAAAGAAAGGCAAAGCCAAAGCATACTCAAACTACCACACAGTTGCACTCATCTCACACACTAGTAAAGTAATGCTCATAATTCTACAAGCCAGGCTTCAGCAATACATGAACCATGAACTTCCAGATGTTCAAGCTGGTTTTAGTAAAGGCAGAGGAACCAGAGATCAAATTGCCAACATCCGTTGAATCATTAAAAAAAGCAAGAGAGTTCCAGAAAAACATCTATTTCTGCTTTATTGACTATGCCAAAGCCTTTGACTGTATGGATCACAATAAACTGTGGAAGATTCTTAAAGAGATGGGAATACTAGACCACCTGACCTGCCTCTTGAGAAACCTGTATGCAGGTCAGGAGGCAACAGTTAGAACTGGACATGGAACAACAGAGTGGTTCCAAATAGGAGAAGGAGTACATCAAGGCTGTATATTGTCACACTGCTTATTTAACTTATATGCAGAGTGCCTCATGAGAAATGCTGTGCTGGAAGAAGCACAAGCTGTAATCAAGATTGCCGGGAGAAATATCAGATATGCAGATATATCACATATGCAGATGACAGCACCCTTATGGCAGAAAGAGAAGAGGAACTAGAAAGCCTCTTGACGAAAGTGAAAGAGGAGAGTGAAAAAGTTGGCTTAAAGCTCCTCATTCAGAAAATGAAGATCATGGCATCTGGTCCCATCACTTCATGGGAAATAGATGGGGAAACAGTGGAAACAGTGTCAGACTTT
>SJYA01002533.1:110386-124322 GCA_006410615.1 Neotragus moschatus
CCTTGAATCTTAAAAGGCTGTGTACTTGGCCGAAATCACATTGCTAGGAAATGGCAGACCAGATCCTCGCTCTTATGGAATTACGTGCTAGTGTGCTGGTCACTTAATTTCTGTGGGTCTCCATTTCTTCATCTGTAAAATAGACCAAAATTGCCTTTTATTCTAAAATGTTACAATTCTGGGATTTGGGAAAGCCCTCCAAAATTATGCAGAACCAACAACTTAGCTTGATCCTTGGAAGAAACGGTATGACAAGTCTAGACAAAGTATTAAAAAGCAGAGACATTATTTTGCCTACAAAGGTCTTTATAATCAAAGTAATGGTTTTTCCTGTAGTCATCTATGGATGTGAGAGGGGGACTATAAAGAAGGCTGAGCACTGAAGAATCTGTGCTTTTGAACTGTGGTGTTAGAGAAGACTCTTAAGGAGACTTGACTCCTCTAGACTGCAAGATCAAATTAGTCCTAAAGGAAATGAATCCTGAATATTCAGTGGAAGGACTGATGCTGAAGCTTAAGCTCCAATACTTGGGCCACCTGATGCGAAGAGCTGACTCTAGAAAAGACCCTGATGCTGGGAAAGATTGAAGGCAGGAGGAGAAGGTAATGACAAGGAGATGGTTGGATGGCATCACCAACTCGATGGACATGAATTTGAGCAAGCTCTGGGAGTTAGTGATGAACAGGGAGGCCTGGCGTGCTGCAGTCCATGGGGTCGCAAAGAGCTGGACACAACTGAGCAACTGAACAACAACAACAACAACTTAGTTTGATTTACATATTACTCTGATAAGACAGTTAGTTTGATTTACTGATCACTCTGGATTTTTATCAGTGCTTTTTGCAATACCTTTTATTCTAAGCATCTCAAAGCCCTGTTACTTATTTGGTTAAATTCCCATTTAAAAGTTTTGATAAAGAATTCTGCTATCCTGATTTACATTTATGTTCATTTTTTCTATCTTTAATGGATTGTCAGGGCCCAGTGAGGAAACAAGCTGAAGAAGTGGACTTTCTAGTTGTGTTTAGATTCTAAGCTTTCTCCTTTCAGCAGGTGCTCTACCTCTCAGTTCAGAACTTAAATTCTCCATCCTCTCCACAATTCCTCCATTTGATCTAAATATTCCTTACTCTGGTGGTTTGAAGAAATCGATTCAGACCTCACTTGATTAATTCCTATAAAAAGTGTTAATGCATGCCTGTGTATTCAGTTGCTCAGTCATGTCCAACTCTTGAGGAGCACCAAAAACAGATGTCAATGCAAAGCAATAATCAGGAATAAAGTGAGGATCAGAAGTTAGAATTAAGCAGGGCTGATATTCTGTAATAACCTATAAAGAAAAAAATCTGAAAAAGAATATTATATATTATACAATATATATAGTACATACATGTGAGCGATATATATGTATATATATATATGAATCATTTTGCTGTACACCTGAAGCTAACACAACATTGTAAATCAACTATATTTCAATAAAAAGCCAATCAGCCAAACAAAACAGTAAAAAATATAAATAATAAAATTTTTAAAAGAAAAGAGAAAAGAATTAAGCAAGGCTGGGGGAGCTAAGCTTCATTTAAACTCCCTTGTCGCAAAACAATTTTAACACATCCATTATGAATACATTGCTCATTTCATACAGCATTTTCTAACATTGCTTTGCTATATGTCTTATTTACATGCATCTTCTCTCACTAGGAATATAAACATTTTGAGCAAACACAAAAGAGATCAACCAGTATTGTCTATTGAGCTACTATGTGTTACATACTTTGCCATTTATTCTAATTTAATTTTCCACACAATCTTGTGAGGACAGCAGTAATAGACCTATTTGCCAGGTGAGAAAACTTTGACTCACAGAAGTCACAGAAAAGCAGAACTTACATTAGAACACTGGGAAAGACCCTGATGCTGGGAAAGACTGAAGGCAGGAGGAGAAGGGGACGACAGAGGATGAGACGGTTGGATGGCATCACCAACTTGATGGACATGAGTCTGAGCAAGCTCTAGGAGTTGGGGATGGACAGGGAGGCCTGGCATGCTACAGTCCATTTGGTCGCAAAGAGTTGGACACGGCTGAGTGACTGAACTGACTGAACTGAAATTTGAAGATGGTCTTTTAAAACTATTTATATTTATTATAATATTACAATGCCCAGTAACTTTTCCACTGGGTCATGATATATATATTTCTATATATAACCCTTTTGGTGTTTAGAAAGATCCTAGGCCTGTAGCAAAAGTGTAAATGTAACATTAACATTCACAGTGGCTTAGATGTTATCTAGTCCAATACCTTCCTTTAGAAATAGGGAGTCTGAGTGACTTGATCAAAATGGGTATTTAACAAACACTTGTAGATGACAGGAAAACCTAAAGTAAAAACAGAATTTACTTTAGCTTCACTGAGACCAGAATTCATGAAACATCACAACTCAGATGTAAGCCTGTTGGGGGCACCTTAGATGAAAAAAAATCCTTGCAAGTTACTGAATACAAGGATCATTTCAGATCAAGTTGTGAAATAAATGGGTTTTAAAACTCTATTCCCATTCACTTTAACCACAGGTCAGACAGCCTTCATTAAAGCAGAAATGGTACACAAATGAAATTAAATGTGTGAAAAATTCCTTTCAACTGCTAGAAAGAAAAAATAATATTAAACACAGCATAGTTTATAGGGCATTTGAGAAATCCCTGAGGCATAAAACAAGTAATAATAGCAAATAGTAATAGTAAAAAATAATAGACCTTGTAGACCTCATTTATTGTTGGTCTCGTATCCAAAAAAATAAGTACCATATCATCAGTCTTTGCCTCACTCTCTGTGCTAAAGAACACGTATTTTCCAGGTGTGGCTGGTTTGTTTGCATGCTTGTTTTTTGTTTTGGCTTTTAAGTTACAGACACTGGAAATTTCATAGTTCAACTATAATTTTCAATCTGGCCATTTCCACAAGTGGACAAAACAGAATAAAGCCAGGCAGTTAAGACTGCCAACAGCATCTGTGTGCTCTCTTCCAGCGTAGCTATTTATTAGCAGACCTCAAAGTTAGACTAGAAGTGAAGTCTCAGGTCTTGAAACTTCATTTTTCTCATTAAGGAAGGAGAAAAGTCCGTGCTTTTTATTGGAAGGCACTTAAAAGCTCGCTGGCACAAGTTTGTGTGAAATTTTCTCTTATAAAAATTCATGAGCAGAACTGCAGCTAGTTTCTGTAAAATATTAGTTGATAAAAGGTAAATTGAGACACCTAGGCACAGATTTATGGATTACAGAGATCTGGGAATCTTTGTTTTTCTACTGGAAGTAAAATGCCTCTCATAGTACTATTGTGTGCACTAAGGATGCCCCTGAATTAGGAAGAGGGTGTGACTGGGACCTTGGGACTCTAGTGTAATGGACCTGCTTTGCCTTGGGGTGTCTTCTTTTTTGGAAGTGTGCTAATAAAATAAAAACATCCTGTACCGAATCTAAAATAAATAAAGACATTTTTAGAATGGAACACTCTTCCTGACTTCCTTTCCAACTTTCCTGCCTGTCTAAAAGAGAAATATTTTTATTTGTAGGTGGCATACAACCATGATTAATTGCTCCTAACCAGGAAAATAGAACAGCAATTCTATGGCTCTCAGACTTTACAAAACTGGTTTTGTTCAAAATGTCAGAGGAAGCTTGGAAAATGTCTCAGTATAACCCATGGTCCTGGCAGCAACAATTTTCCAACATAAATCTCAGTAGGAAATATGACTTTCTGTTCTGTTTCTTTTACCACTCAGGTAGGTTGTTGCCAGGACTAGCAGAATTCTCCTGTGCAGTCACTCCAGCATGGCCATGAAAAGCATGTTTCTACTTCCCAATTTTGTCTGTATGAAGATGGAAGACCAGGTAACTGATGCTACCAATTCCCACTTTGACTTGTGTCCCACCTGTTTTTATTCCGTTTTCTTGACCAAGCATAGTGGACAAAAACTGGAAACATGATGAAAGTCCAGGATTAGAAATCAGATTTCCTCAACTAAATTATCATGTAATATAAGCACAGGGCAGATTAGTGCCCAACTTAGATAAATGAGTGAGTCTTTTCTGCCCATAATTGGTCTGTCTATATGCATTTTTAGCAATAAAGAAACTCAGTCTTGGGACAGATGTAATTCACAGATTCCACTCATAATATACCTTGCATTATGGGGTTCAGAAGTCAAATTCTCCTGTTGAATTCTCTCAGCTGCCAGTGCAGGTGGTGTTTACCCCAAATTCATTTACTCCCAGGATCACCATAATTACTATTTAGGGGAAAGAAAAAAAGAGCCTTGCTGCTTGGCTCAGATTAACACTTCCAATTTAGAGGTCTTTTCTGTGCAGGATTTATGTTTTTTCCTAGTATATTCCTGGCAGTTTTGATGAAGTAAGAGTTTCCCCATGAAGCCTTTCTCTAAAGCCAGCTCTGAGCCAGTTTTAACATCTAACTTGGTCCACAGAGACCCAGGTCTGATTTGTGAATTTGCAAATGTGCCTCTTCTGTGAGCCCAACAGCTTCTCCTTGTTGGCTGTTACTCTGCTGACTTCTTTGTCCCCCCCCCCCCACCTCTGTACTTGGTGGTGCCTTCTTTATCAATTCATGGCGTTGCTCATTCAATTGTTATATACCCATATTATAGGCAGTGACATTGTTTTAACTTATTTGTTAGTGAAAATGACATAATGAGGACTCGTCTAGTGCTCTAATTTTATTGAAAAGGGACTGATCTGCTAAAATAAAATTGCTTAAAATCTGTCTTTTTAAATTCTTAAACCCTTTTGCTTTACTGTAAGAACCTCAATCCTCCAATGATTTGTTCAGATTGAGTTAACTCTTCTTTTGTGTCTGAGTCGTCCAAGTGGGGCTTTCAAGTGTTTTCATTGTGCAAACCCTTGTAATGATATTTCACAATAAGTGGTTGTGTCCACTGGAGTTAGGAGTGAAGAACAGGTCAGTAGGATATCTTGAGAAAGTTATGGAGAATAAAGAATTTTCTGATTTGTCTGGCTGAGGATGGAGGTTACATTAATTTAAGGAGCAGAGTCTCTGCACTATATTTTCATCTTCCCAGGTTTTAAAGTAGGCAGGGCTCCCCAAAGAGAACCATGAGTTCTAATACAGACAGACTTTGAAACTTTTTTCTCCTTTTGAAAGCTGGGGCTGAGTCTCTGGCTTCAGATTGCCTGTGTGAATTCTGGTTTTGCCTTTTCCTAGCTATAGGCCCATGACCAAGTTACTCAACTTCTCTTATCCTCAAGCTCTCCATTTCCGAAATTCGGATGATTATAGTCTCTAAGTCATAGGATTGTATTGAGAATTAATGAGAAATGAGATGAAATCATCTCCATTACTGCACCATAGCAAGTTCTCAGTAAATGTTTCTGATTGTTGTACATTTCTTCACATAGGAGGTTGTGAATTTCTCTACTAGGGTCACCGAATAAGTTTCAGAAGCAGTAACTTGGAGCTATCAATATCTAAAGAGAAACAAATGACCCATGAATTATAAGAAATAACCAAATAAAGATTGTAGAGCAATCTAATAATAGGGTATTTTATAATAAGCTTTTCTATGGCCTCCCAGAGGGAATGGAAGTTAAAATTTCCCTCATCATCAGCAATGGATAATATGTTCATAATCTCTAATTTATTTTCCATGGCTTCTCCATTTAAGTTTGACCTGGTAGATCAACATTAATTATTTTAAGAGTAATTAGCTAGTCAACTTTATTTAATTTTTTTTTCTTAATACCCTTATGGAGAAACTTAATCAAAGGTCCTAAGTTCAAATCTGCTTGCTAAGATCAGGCTAATTAGAGTATAGGAAAATGCCTTAGACTCTTTCTTTACTAGTGACAGACTTGCTGCTAAGTCTCTTCAATATAAATACACACATACATACATAATAGCATATATGTGTATGTAGATATACACACACATACACATACATATATATGTATATGATGTGAATGTTAAAGCCAGGTTTAATCTTGGGGTAGAGATAGTTTTTCCAGTAAAATGTGAATTATAATCATGCAAGTGAAGTTGTGTGCAATGTAAAGGGAGAAAACTCAAAGTAAAAAAGTAATAATAATAACAATAAAACTCAACAAGCTGAATCCCACTAAAGCTATATAAAAATAGCTGTAGTGGTTTCATTTATTCAACACTCTTTTCCTGAATGCCAACTCTGTGCCAAGCCTTATGCTAGAGTTTGTGAATAAAAATAGAAAGGGTTTATTCACAAACATCTGTGTGAGAGATTTCCCAAGTAACTTGCCCAAGGTCATGATGATGAGCAAGGCTAGAACATGGGCATGAGCTCTCTGTCTCTAAAGTCTAATGTTTTCCCACAATAGCAAGTTGCAGGTACTGTTGGTATCCTGTCATGTTCCTCTCAGATCCCTTTCTGTAATCGTGTATGCTCATCTGCTGGCTTCTGCATGTTATGCTATTAAATGCTTGTACCTTTGACCTTGAAAGGGTTGCTCTTGGACACTGATGTTTCCTTGCCTGAACAGAGTCAGATATGTCTTGGAGTCCCCATGCCTCACTCCCCCGCCACCACACAATGCCAGAATGACACAGAGTCGATGACTGACTGGTGTGAGAATTTAAAAGCTCAGTTCCTTTGCCACAAGATAGGGCAAACTCTGAGGTTTAACTTATGCTCCAGAGCTCTCCATAGGATCAGGCTGAGACCTCACCTGAACTGTATCTTGGCTTGGCTTCTTCTTTTCTAGGATGCTGCCTCCACTTTCTTACTGGTTTTACCCTGGACATGGTTCTTTAATAAATCACTATCACACATATATTTTCTTTCAGGGTCTGCTTCTTGGAGACCGTGACTTGAGACATCTGTGTTATAATATAAGTGTTTTATATATATATACACACATATGAAGTGAGTGAAGTGAAAGTTGCTCAGTCATGTCTGACTCTTTGTGATCCCATGGACTATAGCTCACCAGGCTCCTCTGTCCATGGTATTCTCCAGGCAAGAATACTGGAGTAGGTTGCCATTTCCTTCTCCAAGACACACACATATATATATATTTCACTGTAAATTCATCTAGATTTTAACCACAGGAAATATGGAACCATCATGGAAATATGTTTTTAATGGATTTTTTAAAAATTATATTAAATTAAATGCATTAAAGATGTATTTAAAAGATGTCCTTTTCATTATAGGGGACTGGAATGCAAAAGTAGGAAGTCCAGAAACACCCAGAATAACAGGTAAATTTGGCCTTGGAGTATGGAATGAAGCAGGGCAAAGGCTAATAGAGTTTTGCCAAGAGAACGCATTGGTCATAACAAACACCCTCCTCTAACAACACAAGAGAAGACTCTACACATGGACATCACCAAATGGTCAACACTTAAATCAGATTGATTATATTCTTTGCAGCCAAACATGGAGAAGCTCTATACAGTCAGTAAAAACAAGACCGGAAGCTGACTATGGCTCAGATCATGAACTCCTTATTGTCAAATTCAGACTTAAATTGAAGAAAGTAGGGAAAACCATTGGACCACTCAGGTATGACCTAAATCAAATCCCTTATGATTATACAGTGCACGTGAGAAATAGATTTAAGGGACTAGGTCTGATAGATATAGTGCCTGATGAACTATGGACGGAGGTTCGTGACATTGTATGGGAGACAGGATCAAGACCATCCCCGTGGAAAAGAAATGTAAAAAAAAGCAAAATGGCTGTCTGGGGAGGCCTTACAAATAGCTGTGAAAAGAAGAGAAGTCAAAAGCAAAGGAGAAAAGGAAAGATATAAGCATCTGAATGCAGAGTTCCAAAGAATAGCAAGGAGAGATAAGAAAGCCTTCCTCAGCGATCAATGCAAAGATATAGAGGGAAACAACAGAATGGGAAAGACTAGAGATCTCTTCAAGAAAATTAGAGATACCAAGGGAACATTTCATGCAAAGATGGGCTCGATAAAGGACAGAAATGGTATGGACCTAACAGAAGCAGAAGATAATAAGAAGAGTTGGCAAGAATATACAGGAGAACTCTACAAAAAAAGAGCTTCACAACCTGGAAAATCACAATGGTGATTATCATCATCACTCACCTAGAGCCAGACATCCTGGAATGTGAAGTCAAGTGGGACTTAGGAAGCATCACTACAAAAAAAAGCTGGTGGAGGTGATGGAATTCCAGTGGAACTATTTCAAATCCTGAAAGATGATGCTGTGAAAGTGCTGCACTCAATATACCAGCAAATTTGGAAAACTCAGCAGTGCACAGGACTGGAAAAGGTCAGTTTTCATTCCAATCCCAAAGAAAGGCAATGCCAAAGAATGCTCAAACTACCACACAATTGCACTCATCTCACACGCTAGTAAAGTAATGCTCAAAATTCTCCAAGCCAGGCTTCAGCAATACGTGAACCATGAACTTCCAGATGTTCAAGCTGGTTTTCAAAAAGGCAGAGGTACAAGAGATCAAATTGCCAATATGCAAGACAGTTCCAGAAAACATCTATTTCTGCTTTATTAACTATGGCAAAGCCTTTGACTGTGTGGATCACAATAAACTGTGGAAAATTCTGAAAGAGATGGGAATACCAGACCACCTGACCTGCCTCTTGAGAAATCTNAGAGAGTTTCAGAAAAACATCTATTTCTGCTTTATTGACTATGCTAAAGCCTTTGACTGTGTGGATCACAATAAACTGTGGATAATTCTGAGAGAGATGGGAATACCAGACCACCTGACCTGCCTCTTGAGAAATCTGTATGCACGTCAGAAAGCAAAAGTTAGAACTAGACATGGAACAACAGACTGGTTCCAAATAGAAAAAGGAATACGTCAAGGATGTATATTGTCACCCTGCTTATTTAATTTATATGCAGAGGACATCATGAGAAATGCTGGACTAGAAGAAACACAAGCAGGAATCAAGATTTCTGGGAGAAATATCAGTAACCTCAGATATGCAGATGACACCACCCTTATGGAGAAAGTGAAGAGGAGCTGAGATGCCNAGGATGTATATTGTCACCCTGCTTATTTAATTTATATGCAGAGGACATCATGAGAAATGCTGGACTAGAAGAAACACAAGCAGGAATCAAGATTTCTGGGAGAAATATCAGTAACCTCAGATATGCAGATGACACCACCCTTATGGAGAAAGTGAAGAGGAGCTGAGATGCCTCTTGATGAAAGTGAAAGAGGAAAGTGAAAATGTTGGCTTAAAGCTCAACATTCAGAAAACGAAGATCATGGCCTCCAGTCCCATCATTTCATTGGAAATAGACGGTGAAACAGTGGAAACAGTGTCAGATTTTATTTTTATGGGCTCCAAAACTACTGCAGAAGGTGACTGCAGCCACGAAATCAAAACATGCTTACTCCTTGGAAGAAAAGTTATGACCCACCTAGATAGCATATTCAAAAGCAGAGACATTACTTTGCCGACTAAGATCCATCTAGTCAAGGCTATGGTTTTTCCAGTAGTCATGTATGGATGTGAGAGTTGGACTGTGAAGAAGGCTGAGCTCCGAAGAATTGATGCTTTTGAACTGTGGTGTTGGAGAAGATTCTTGAGAGTCCCTTGGACTGCAAGGAGATCCAACCAGTCCATTCTGAAGGAGATCAGCCCTCGGATTTCTTTGGAAGGAATGATGCTAAAGCTGAAGCTCCAGTACTTTGGCCACCTTATGCGAAGAGTTGACTCATTGGAAAAGACTGTGATGCTTGCAGGGATTGGGGGCAGGAGGAGAAGGGGACGACAGAGGATGAGATGGTGGATGGCATCAATGACTCGATGAACGGAACTGAACTGAGCTGAACCTATGAGTATACATATTCTTCAGTTGCATTTTATTTTATCAACATTATGGCTGTTCTCATTTGATATTAATATGCTATATTTATAATGACATTGTTTACAACATTCTTAAATATAAGGTGCTTAGTTTTTTTTTTTTTTTTAATCACAGATAAGGCATTAAACTAGCTGCTGGAATAAATTTTCTAAAATTTCTAAACACTTTATAAGGAGATAATATTGTTATATTTGCAAAACTAGTCCTCATGTATCATATTAGGTTTTGACATTTCAGTCTATTACAAGAACCCTTATTGATTGAATTTATCTCTTTAAATTCAATTTACCTCCACCTAAGTGGTACTTCTTGACACATAACATTATTTACCTGTATATTAGAGATAAAGTCTGATAATATTTCATCACCTGCTTGAATATTTGTTATATGATATCGAATATTCCTTTATATTTGAAAAAGCATTATAAATAATTTGCTTTGAGTTGGTAAGGGAAAATGTACAATAAATACCTAATATAATGTTTTCCTTTCTTTTCATATTTTAAAAAATTAGTTATCCTTCTCACCAAGTTTCTCAAAAATCATAGTTCATTTTAGTACTATCAAGTCTTCACATGTATAAAAGATTCTTTGAGTAACCACTAGAAGAAAGAACAAGTGAAAACAGAAACTATTAAAAGCATTTCCTCTAGGAAACTGGGCTATTTGCTGGGAATGGTGAAGTAGGGGAGTATCACTTTTATTATAAATTGATTAGGCTTTATACCTTAAAAAATCAGATACAAATTCTACTTAGAACAGCAATTATAAAATACAAATTCTCAAATATCTGGATTTCAAGAACATTTTAAAATTTTATATTAGCTATGCCTAAATGCTAAGAAAGAAAGAAACTATCACATATTCCAGAGAGTGGTAAAGGAGCAGAAGTTTGACAGTTAAGAAAAATTTGTTGAACAACAGTTCTCTATTTCCCACTTCCCTTGGACTTTAGTAACCACAGTTCTACTCTCTGCTTCAGAGTCTATTTTAAGTACCTTATGTAAGTGAAATCATGCAGTATTTCTCCTTCTGTGACCAGTTTATTTCATTACCATAAGGTCCTCCAGGTTCATTCATGCTGTCACATATGGCAGAATTTCCTCCTTTTTTAAGCCTGAATAGTTTATGTAAAATGAATTAGTTCTAGAGATCTGTTGTACAACACATCTCCTATAGTTAGAAATGCTGTATTGTGCACTTAAAAATTTACTAAGTAGGTAGATTTCATGTTGAATGCCTTTACCACAATCAAAAAAATAAAAAAAGACCTGTTCTTGCTGGAAAGGTGAAGTGGATACACAAATGAAGGAGTCAGCCTTAGGAAGGTCTGGTGGCAGACTATTCCATCAGAAGAAACAGAAAACATATGTTTACAGTGGAATAATATATTGAACAATGACCACGGGGAAAGGGAAAATGAATTGAGAACAGAGAAGTAAAACAGGTCAGATTAGGTTGGATTGGGCCTTGGAAGATGTGTTGAAATTTTAATCTCCTTGAGAATTCTAATAAAGTTCTAATTCCAAAGAGAATTCACTGCAGTTTTTGAAAATAAAAATCATGTGACTTAATACATATATTAAAAATATAGAAATATCCTTCTAAAAAATGAAGAAAAAATTCTGGAGGGAAAAAAAATTACATATAGACCTATACTTAATTACTTTAGTGGATCTTTATAGATTTCACAGGCCAAAAATCTTCAAGGATGCTGTATAAATGGGGTTTACTTAATTATGTTTTTCCTGTCTTGAATGGTGTCCTTGGTTGGTCATCCTATGCCTGGGTGGTGATAATGAATTTCTAAATAAATTATGTCACTTTATTAAGGGCATCTAATTATTGTCAAAGTAACTGTGAAGAATCGCTAACATCTAATCCATGCTCCAAAAATCTTTCTAGATAAAACAAAAAAAATGTCTAAGTGCAGAGCTGCTTTCCAGATTATTTAAAAAACAAACAAAAAAAAATGAAGCATTAAATACCATTTTTTTTCTAAGATTCCCCCAGAGAGAAATAACATAGTAAATTGTTCCAAATGACATAAACCTAACTAAGAAGACAGAAAAAAGAACTTGAGAAACCACTTGAAAGTCAGGGTGTAAATAGAATAACAATGTGGAAGTGAACACTAGAGCTGTAGCTGCAAATGATGGCAGGTAATCTCAGTGTTGAACCAAGAGATTTGAAAATGTTTCCCAAGATACAAGCTACATTTTTCCTATCATGTTTTGTGTTACCTGCTGCTGCTAAGTCACTTCAGTTGTGTCCAACTCTGTGCGACCCCATAGACAGCAGCCCACCAGGCTCCCCCGTCCCTGGGATTCTCTAGGCAAGAAGACTGGAGTGGGTTGCCACCTGCTCATAGTAAATTGTGGAGAGAGAGAGACAGAAAGAAAGGAAGAAATGGTAGGTATGGGAAAGGAAGGAGGAAGGACTTGTCTATAAGTTCTTGAAAGGTTTTATGCATTTCCATTCATTTGTTGTTGTTGTTCAGTCGCTGAGTAATATCCACCTCTTTGCAACCCCATGGACAAGAGCACTCCAAGTTTCCTTGTCCTTCACTATCTCTTGGAGTTTTCTCAGACTCAAGTCAATCGAATCAGTGATTCTATCTATCTCATCCTCTATCATCCTCTTCTCCTTTTGCCTTTAACCTTTCCCAGCATCAGGGTCTTTTCCAGAGTCAGCTCTTTACTTCAGGTGGTCAAAGTACTGGAGCTTCAGCATCAGTCCTTCCAAAGAATATTCAGGGCATACACTAACACTAACACCAATTCATGCTAGTCAGAAAGGACAATAGTGAATACAGTTAGAGAGTTTCATCAGAACTCTAACTAAAATTAAGATGTAAGCTCATAAGTTAAAATGTAGATATCTATCACTATCTAAACAGTTTTACTGCTGAATATGTGTGCATTAAACTTACTATAACTCTACTTAAAAGAAAAAAGAAAAAAATTATTGGAAGCTTCAATCTGTGAAATCTAGCATAAAGAGAATACTCAGATGTTTTCATACATTTTCATTATCTGTTCCTTCACACTGCTGTATTCTTCCTGGCTTTCTCCAACCATGAAATAAATCTCAAGGCTCAGTTTAAAATGCATCTCCCCAGAAGTAAACATTTTTTTCCCATTGCTTTCACAATAGAAAACTATAAATTAATACATTATCTTTCTTACTTTATATTGTAATCGTTTCTTGGCATACTTCCCCAAGCCCCACCTTCCTTCCTAGTGCACACACATTTGAACTGGAACAAATAACAAGGTTCTTTGTGGAAGATGGTATCACTGATATAGTTGGATGAGAGCTGTATGTTTCCTCTCTCCCTTAAACTTTACCAAGTGGATACTAAAATTAAAGCAAGTAACAGAAAAACTTACCACCACACAGACCTATATTTATGAGTAGAAAAGACAAAAAAACTCTGTTCTAATGATTTAGTAAGTTCTTAGCCTTCTAGCCTTATCCACCTTCATAGATATCCTAATTCATGTAGGATTTGCTTCTAATACAAACAAAATCCTTTTAGAGCAAGATAAAATTAATTTCTATAGAGATTCAAGTGACAAAATTAACTGAATCTATGCCTTAGAGCAATAACACCATTTAAAACTGTGTATATTATATTAAGTTTTTTCTGTAAATTCAAAGTCAGAGATGTTTTCATATTTCCAAAAAATCAAAAATTTTCAAACAAAGATTTAAATAAAATAAGAAAGCCACAGAGATAACATAGAAAAAGAAAACATACAAAATATGCAGTAGATTTAAAATTTTATATTGAAATATATCACAAAACACTTTAGACTGAGGTTTCTCAACCTTGTTACTATACAGCTTTGGATCAAAATAAGGTTTGGTTGATGGGAAGGATGTCTTCCACACTGCAGTAAAGTTAGCTTAGCTTCGTCCTGGTTTCTACATGCTAAATGTTAACAGGAAAAATCCTATTGTGACAAACAAAAATGTTCCCAGATCCCACCAAATGTTACCTTGGGAGCAAATTAGCCCCACCCCCTCCCGCCCCATTTAAGATC